>FAPJ01021983.1:0-10867 GCA_001485985.1 Heliconius ethilla aerotome | reverse complement strand
TCCGCCACTCAACATGCATTGCCTTATTAAATTACATGGCACTTTATTACCCACCCTACCCTAGTAACCTATAATCGAACACGTGCACTATTAAAACGATTTCCTTCCGGAAGTAAACAAAGGGTGCATGGGAACTGGGCGGTTGTATTTGAGATGTACCATCTGATTAAGAGGTAGTTTTTTGGAGTTAAGATTTTTTTTTGGCTTACGCTATATCCATATATAGCAGAGCATAGGAACCTAATGTTAAGACACTCTGTTCCTCACTTTCTATTTATTATTTTATATTTAATTACTTTTAAGGGTCATGACACACCTTGTTCTTAAATAATATTTTTAGTGCCATAAAGGGTAGTAACGTAGGTAAGTCAATAATAATGAATGAAGTAGTTATGACATCTGGTCAAAAAGAACGTTTTCTTTTTCATTTGTCTCGTACGTTCGTACAAGTAAAATAAAAATATTGATATTTATTCTTAAGACAGATTTTTTATAAAAATCAGTTATAGATTAGAGAAAGATTTAACAAAGGTATCACTTTAACTGACTCCTTTCTTCTTTTATACCTTTCTCACATTTTCTCTAGAGTAACCAAACTTTTTGGCACTTGTTTTCTAAATATAAATATTCCCCCCACAAATTTGAACCTATAACCATCGTTTAATCAACAACAACTTATATAATCAATATAATCCCACACGCCGTATGTCAATGTACGTAAAAGGCCTTGTACGGTCTCCGATGGCTTTACGTAACCAAAGCCAAGGTTCTTTAGTTAATAAGTCGACGACTTTCCGTTCATTTGTTGATTATAGTATAGTTATTTTTAGCATTTTTAATATATAGTTTTATTAGATTCTCTAAAATATATTTTTGATTTATTGCCGCGCTTTGCCTTGTTATTAAAGTGAGGAGATAAAAAAGTAAACAAAACATCTCCCCAAAGCAGACTCGAACTTAAAACCATCGCGTTTACAATCAGCCACTGAATTTTCTTCATATATATAAATTTATACTCGTATACAAAAAACAGCCTTTCCATGGCACCATTAGAAAAGAACACCGCTATAAGAGCGAGCAGGACGGAAAGGGCAACGTCCTGATTTGTCAATAAACTTGACCCACATTTCATTGAGAGCGAGTCTCGAAGGAATCTCTGGTAAGGCTGCGTTCACACTTGATTAAATATGGGTTTTTGTATGAGTTTTTTTATTTTTTTAATGTGTTTTGTCGTTTTTTATTTAGTGTGATCTTAACTTTATTTTCCAAGGGATTTTTTATATTTTAAATTATTATAGACTCAGTAGTATGTACTCTAAATATTTTCCATTTAGTAAAAATTGAAATCACTTTCTTGATGCAATTAGATAACTTTTAGCTAATGATAACTACTGGCTTTGCCTATTCCATAAAAGATCATTAAACATTTATAACTTTAAAAAAGCAGTCGTAGTGCAGCGTCTAACTGACAAACACAATAACTATAGGTTTGATGCCCACTAGGAGGTATGAATAATTTTGCTTTTTTCGCTGTAGTAACAAGACCAAGCGTGGCGTTATATTCCGCAATTCATCACTAAATGTCTCTAAATTTATTCCATGTGGATTGTTCTAATACTAGGTTCCCCCCATCTACCCTGATATACGCGGGATACAGCGTGAAACTAAAACAACTACAAACAATTCAATACATTTAACACGCTTTACAATCCCCACTACAAAGGTCCTTGTCCACCATAACGGGAAAAGCGTCTCGCTCGCTGAGCGGGATCGTTCAAATTAGACGTTATTGTATAGATACGATGTATGTCCATTTTTTACTTTAAATTATGATATATTTTAACTGTAAAGTGAAAAATATTAATGCCACAGCTCGTGACTGTTGTGGGTTCGATTTCCACTCGGAGGAATGAATTATTTGCATTTCGTTGCTCTGGTAACGTCGGATAATTGATTGAAAGATGGAGAACTCTCTGCCTTCCCCGCTTTAAGCGGGATACAGCGTAGAACTAAAAGATAATTCAAAAGTTAACTAGAAGACCGTCAGTTCGATAATTATATAGTGAGGTAAGGTTACATGAGAGGGCCGGCCCTCCGAAATCTTCTATTTGTTGTGCTCCTTGTCGGTAATAACGGTACAAGAGTACCTTGATACCATACAATGATTTTATAAAAGCCGCTCATTTCTTTAAAATCATCCATTTCTTTAAAGTTATTCATTTCTTTATAAAAATTTCGTATAATGAAAAAGTATGTTTAGAAATATGCTTTAAGCTGTATCATAATAAATTATTAAGTCACTTTGTAATTTTCTATTCCTTATGAATGAACAAACGTAACTCAAAATATATTTTATGGAGAATTAATCGAAGTCAAAGTCAAATTCAACACAAAGTCAGAGAAATTCAATTTTCTAAGTCAAGTAGTTTCGTCAGTGACTCTGTCATCCACTAAGTAACGTAGAGTTCTATAGATGGTTATTAAAAAGAATTAAACCCATTTGCAAAGTAATGTTCTTTATTAAAGGCAGTATATATTTATATTCATATCTAATATTTATTAATATTTATATTATATTCATATTTAATTATTTAGAAAAAGAAAAGTCTTTCCACACTTTATTACTTAATTTTCTTTATTAATAACAATTAAAATTCCTCCCAAAATAATATTTAAACCCGCTACCTTTTACACTAATCTCCATTATATCTCTACTTTCTATACCTTACCCTGCGGGCGTCACCGCGCAGCTCACGTTGAGTGTCGGGCATTGAACGTCCTTGGTGCTACGTCACTTACTGTACTGTACAGTGCGGTTGGCGAGTCGTGGCCGCGCTGACGCTAGCTACAGATGCCTTCACTAATTTAATTACAGAATTTTACTTTAGTTTGATTATTTTTTCATAGAATTTTTCTTATGTTTGATTATTTTGATTCAGAAAACCAAACTTCAGACGTGACTCGGCCAAGACTCGTTGACCGTACTGTACTGTATTGTAATTTGTAAATAATATAAATGGGCAGAATCTGTCTGGAATGAAATTGTCGGTTCAATTCTAATTTGTTTGGAATATTTTTCATTTCTTTCACTAAACAGTTATATTTGAGATATATTTTTTCGGCTTCACGCACATAGTAGGGTAGTGAAAAGAAACCTCGACGACACTCCGTTCTCATTAAGACACATCCGTTCCCCACTTTCCACCGAATTAAACTCTAAGTATCAGATATATAGCGCTGAATATTATTTAGAAGGCTTAAGAGTAACTTGTTATATTGTATGTAGAATTGAATAATTGCATCTAGTTCTGATCTTAGAAGAAAAATAACTAGTAATTTGGAATTTATTGTCAGTAAATTATTTTCTTGCTCTGGCGCGGCGTTCAATTACACCACCTCTAACGCAATGTCTCGAACGTCGGGAACGGAAGCCCAAACACTATGTCCCTACCACCTAACCTGCTAAATGCGGGATACACCGTGAAACTATTTTTATATGGCAACTTAACTAAAAACTCAAAAATAGTCAACAATGAGGCTTGTTGGCGCTCGCCCAAGCGTGTACCCAGTTAGCCACTACGTCACGTAACTGTATAGCACGTGGGCACCGACCAGTGCTTGTGTGTAATTATATACGATCATGTATTAAACTGTATATCTAATACAGGGCTAGTTATATAGGTTCACGCATTTAGTGGCACACACATAGGTAGTGCTGAGATACTCCGTTCTTTAATTTGTATTCAACTTTCGAGAATTTGCGCGCTTTGTTTAGCAGTTTGAAACATTATAATTTGCAATTTTCTCTGAAATAGTCTCCTATAAACAACTCAATTCAAGTCTTAATATCGCTGTCCTAAATATAATAACGGTGCAGGCGTTCGTTCGTGTAAACTAGACAGACAGACCGACGGGGCTAGTTAATTCTTGATAGTACATTAATTTTCTTTGAAATTGAAGTTAATTTTATAAAGTCTATTACTTTTAAATACATTATTTTATTATATTTTATCTATATGCGCAGTGGCAGGGCTTCTGACTGTTAGCGCAAAGATTGGTGGTTCCAATTCGGAGAAATGAAGTATTTTCATTGCATCGCTCTGGTAACAAGACAAAGAATGGTCTTTGGAAAACTTCTGTTCTCTACTCTCTATCCTATAAAAAGATATAAATACAAAATAGTGACTCAATTTTCTGTCTAAATTCAATAGTTTCAACGACTTACGAAATGATTCAGGTTCAAAATTTTGTAAGAAACTAAACGGCTATTGCATTTAATGCTCTATTAAACATTGCAAATGTGTTTTTTATTTTCGTCTAAAATTGTCACGACATCTATTAGATATTATTAAATGTACTAATTTAATTATTATAGAGACTGGTTTTTGAAATATTTTTATATAAGGAGCATTACTTTTTTAGGTTATGTAAAGGATTATGAGATTATTTGAAACATTTTATCAAGGCCTTGCCATAGCTGTACTGCGCCTGTAAAGGCGACAGTTGTATGGTCGATTAATTAATTATTTTCTTGCTGCTTTGCTTCCACAATTTAATATGCAATATTTCGAATTTAGGCAAAAATAGAGCGGAGACTCTAAACACTATTTTTCCTGCCAACTACAGTATACGGGATAAGATGTGAAAGTAAAAAAAAATTGAAAAAACGTTATGTAACTTAAATAACTCTTTACACTCACATGTGTAAACGTACAGAAACGTAAACCCAAAATATATATCCACACTTTTAATAATTTTCCGTAAATTTTGGTTGAAATGGCTTAAAACAATTGCAATATTATCTAGTGCGTGTAAATGTTACTAATTTGCCACTTTTTTGGTAACGCGAATAGGTCAAGAGTACAAAGCATAGAGTTAATGGCAGAGCATCACGTACCTCGCTTGGAAAGGAGGTTTCGCGGCCGCGAGGGAAAGAGGACTCAAAAAGTGAAACGCACAAGAAATACTGTAGAAGCGGTTAATTTTAGTTCGCATGACATCAATAAATGCCTTTTTGTGTTATTTTCTGGACTGAATCGTTGTTTGTTTGTTGGTAGGTGTAGGTTTGATGGCTGGTTGTGCTTATTTTGTATGTGTGTTTATTAGACCAACATGATGATATGAAACCATGACAATCTTACGTACAATCTAGAGATCTGGATCTTCTGTGTCTTAAGAGGGAAGAAGAGAAGGATATTTGCACTAAAGTTTTTCTTTCTCATCTTCTTTTAATAGTTAACCTATATTAACAAAGCTCGATTAACACTGTCGAATTCGGACAACTTTCACCTATACAAATTGTGACAACTAAAAATTTTAATGTAGGACTCTACATAATGAATCATACTAAAAGTAAATCTTAAATTTTATAATGTGAAAAGAAAGTGTTTTTCCTGTATTATATATAACGCAAATATTTTTAAATCTGCGTCATTTCGTTAATGTTATTAAAAAATTAACTTTCCTCTCGATGTGTCACGATTACGGATCAGGTTGCAGAGTCGATTCAGGATGTTTACCAAATGTGACCTACATATGCCTTGGCATTTCAGAGAAGCCAAATAAGGTGTTTTTTTAGTATCAAGCTATACCTGCTATATGCCGGGAAGACAGAGGGAATTTTGTGCTTAATCACTCCGTTCCCACTTTGCGCCCTATCTTCAAGACATTGAGTGTTCAGTGGAGGAGTTGAAGTCTACATGACATATAAAGACATCGTTGTTTCCATTTCTTCAATTTGTTAAATATACCAAATCAAGGAGTTGGAAATAATTCATGAAAATGAGAATCGAACTCAAAGACGTCGCATTTTACAGCCAAATGGTATAAAGAATTTTAAAACAGTATATTAGCATGAGTCACATCATATTGAATATTTTAAAAAAAATTGCCAAATAATGGCGTCATCTTTATTTTTGTGCTGGAATGAGCATTGGCGAAACATATTGGGATATAAGGATTGTGCCACTAAGTCCTTCCAACAGGACTTCTTCAAAAATGGGACATAAAGTATGTACATTATGTTCCTTTCGTTTTCTCTGGCTACTTCACTAGGAATACAACGTAAAACTAAATTTAGCTTCATACTGTTTTCCGTCTGTGCGCGGCAGGCAAAGGGAACCTCTTATTAAGAAACTCCGTTCCCATCAGGTAGGTTCGCCTCTTTCCGTCGAATTCTGGTGGTGATCTTAAATGGCAAAACTTTGCCTAGTTACCAAATGAATGAGAGAGGAAATTATACTAATAATGATAGTAAGTTGACCCATCAGTCTATATTACAAAAAATAATGTTATCAATTTCTAACGTTTTAAACTCTAAAACAATATAATATATTAGGTAGGTACATAAATATATAGAAAAATGGCAAATGCAAAAACTTATTCACGAAATATTACAAGCCGCGGGCAAAATTGATATTACTTTATGCAATAACTCATAACATAAAATTTTAAGCTACCTCGCTATAATAAATAATTTGGTTTTTTTTATTAAAATATGAGGCCGTCTTGTCGTCGCGCAGGGGCACAAGCGTGTTGCAGTAAGCCTGACCGGTTGTGAGTTCAATTTTCATCTGGAAGAATAAAATATTTAGTATTTTCATTTCTTCGATTTGGTAACTAGGCAAAGCGCGACGTTGAGTTCCGTCACTTAGCACGCAATGTCTCAATTCAATGGAAAGTAGGGAACGGAAGTATCTTAAATGGAACGGAGTGTCTTAACACTCCGTCCCCACGTTCTACCTGCGAGGTAGCAACCTGCGTGGCGCAGCGAGACAGCTTCTGTAAAAGCAACCAAAACGCGGGGATGAGTTTCGCGACTTCACACGTAGCATTTCTAATTCGAATAGAATTCAGAAGTGTTTTAATACTAACTTCACTCTGCCTATCCTTCTAAATGAGGGATGCAGCGTGAAACTTAAAAAAATATGAAAACAATAAATGTTAAGTTTTAACCATCTCAAGAGATTGAGATAGGCGCTGTATCAGGTTTGAGAAAAATGTATTGAGGTCAGTGTACCGTTAGCGGGACATAAACTTGTTCCTTTTCGACAGGACTGCTATAGAGTTGTACGAGCATATACTTATACATACACTTGCAAGAGAGATGAATATTCAAAATTTTAATGTGATTGGTTACCTTTCAAGATTGTGGATTCGAAATTTACTAGGGGGGTGAAATATCCTCTCCCTCTCCTTCCTCTAGTAACGAGGCAAATTGCTGCGTTGAGTTCCGACCTCAACACGCAATGTCTCGAAAGCTCGGTGCAGGCGGCGGCGATTCCCACTGCCAAAGTTAGAATCGAATCCACAACCAGCACGTTTGCAGTGTGTATATTCTATAGATAATATTTAACAAAACTGTTTTATTTAAAAAATAAAGTGGGCCAAATTTGTGGGCTATAGCGTTATATCAATTGTATAGTAAATAGTTATACAATGGAATTTGATTGCACTTGTATTGGGCCTATACAGTACACACTATACGGCACTCTTTCTTCAACCGTTATCATTTGCACCAAATAAAAATATTTATTTTTATTTTTATATTTATTTTTTACATTGTCACGGTATATTAGAGTCATTTTATATTTTGTCCATTTTCAAAATTAGTTAAAGTTGAAATTATTTAAATATTTTTTATGCTAGAAAAGATTTTTTGCTTCACGCTGTATCCTACACATAGCGTATCCTGATAGCAGAGGGAATCTGGAAACTAAGAGTCAAGACACTTCGTTGCCATTAAGACACTTCCGTGTACGACTTCCTTAGAATAGCTTGGACTATTACATGTCATAGGACGATAATGAATACTAAGTTATAATTTTTTTTTTTTAGTTATAATTTTTTTTTTTTAGTTATAATATATTTATTATATAATTTATATGTATATTTTTATAGATAGAGATAAACTACACTCTGTAGTTAAATTCGTTTATTTGCATTTTAATACGCTTTTATTAGGTTGAATGGAATTTAACCCACTTGTAATAATTATATTTTTATCAGACTCGACTATTAAGTTCTTTAGGCACTACAATAATCTGATATCACCCAGCTGTTGTGATGATGGATCCAGGACCTGGCCCCGTCCTGGCTCCATCTTCAGAACAGCAGAAACTTCAGAGGTTTCAGAGATCACTAGTAAACCACTCGAGTTTAGGCTCATATAATTTATATCTCCAAATACAGAACTTTTCGCACATTGTGTTGTTTTTGCTATATATTCTGATATACGTAGTTGATAAAGTTTAACTTTTTTATCTAAAACAATTTTTTTACGATTCTAACTAGTACTCCCTACACTAAACAAACTCTTTAGCTTTAAAATATTGATATAAATATAAAAAAGTTATAGAAATAAGGCTGCTTAAGAATGCTAAAAAATAATGTAGATTTTGTATGAAATTACTTGTCTATTTCTCTATAAAACTCATAAAATCTGTTCATATACATATATACATATATGTATGTATATATGTACGTATGTCCTACTATAAATCGGTACTTCAACAGTGACTTGTGACAGGTGACACGTATAGCGGCCAGCGAGCCTATCGACCGCATTTTTGTAGCACGAATTCTTTATGACGTCCAAATCGTCGTTTTGATTCATAGTAATTGTGTTAGGGACCGTAGGGGACTGTAAATGCGGGTTCGATCTCCGTTTGGAAGAATAGTTGTATTAATTTATTCATTTATTTTCCCGCTGTGGTCGACGAAGGTTGCGTTTAGTTTCGCCATTCAACACGCAATATCTCGAAAAGCGCGAGCGGGCTGGTCTGTGCGTGAGCAACGGAATGTCTGTGCAGCTAAAAATATAATAATTTGTGATGCTTTAGATTTGTTGTTGATATGATCCACTGAAACTGTCTGTAAGAAAAAAGGTTTTATTATTTTATTGTTATATATTTTTATTTAAACGCTAATATAATACACGTCATATTACTCTGAATATATTAACACGCTTGACGACATCGTAGCACAGGAACTAAAAATCTAATTGGTGTGCGTTGACTTTTGTACGGAAAATCCTATTTCTTGTTGGAATTTCGAAAGAATCTGTATTAGTCCTCTTTTACTACCCCCACTGCTCAATCTCAATGCCAAATTTCATTTCATTTAAGTGTAGTAGTTTCGTCTGTGTGTTGTCTCGCTAGTTACTCAATAACAGAAAAAATTATAACATAAAGAAGATAGCTTTCTTTGTAGCAGAGTGAAATAGTGTTATATAATTATTATTATTACGCAAAATCAGCTTGAACCCGGCAGGTGCGGACGAACCGAAATGTCAACAGCGAGTGCCGAAGTTCGGAAAATAACCGTAATCTCTTTATATTTTAAAAATAAACACATTTTGATACTACAACAGTCGTAAATTTAAAAAGTATCTATTAAATTTAATGAATATAAAATATTCTGTATGCGCAACCATTTTAGTAAGTGATTGCCACTTAGAAGAAGAAATTGTTTTCATTGCTTTGCTCTGGTAGCACAGCGATGAGCTCTGTCACTTAACTGTTTCGGAAATTGGGTGCGGGATATAGCGTGAAGCTATTAACTTATTTATTTATATTTCCCTTTAATTGTAACTGTAAACTATCGATAATGATAGATTGAACCAACCAAGACTAATTTCTGACGGACTCTCCTAAGTACGGAGTACGTTATCTGCACACCCATCGACTTCTGATTGAAGTGACGTTGCTTAACACAACCCATTTATAAGATGTCAGTAAACTATATTATTTATGTTATTTGTAGCTATATATTGTTTTTATGTTTTGAAACTATATAAAAAAGGTAATCGTACAGTTAAATATTTTTTAAGCCACCTTTTTATAAACCTTGACATCAGGCAGGTGCTTTACTTGTGTAAAGCGATAAACAAATGTGTAACCTAATATTAAAATTTAAATACATATGCATTTCTATAGAACTATATATAAAGTTTGGCCATGGCGAGAGAATAAGTAATGAAAGAATAGCAAATAAGATTTTTAGAGCAAGAGTATTTGGTAATAGAGACAGAGGGAGACCTTAATTGAACTTTGGGAACTCAGTATCGATGATGCTGGAGAAAGATCATATAAATAGCTTAGGTGCCCCTGGGGGACACGTATGTGAGGGTTGATGATAGTGGATGAGACGAAAGAGGCATGCAGAGACCGTAACGTTTGGCGCTTCATTCTCTGTGGCCATGCCACTGGGGTATTTACTCGTAGTGTAGCTAAAAACTGCTACGAAACATCAAAACAATGTTACCTTAGTGATTTAGCTTGGGCTCCTGCACCAGGGAGCAGGGAGCATCTATGATGGAACTTGTTTCAGCGTTTAACATTTCGCTTAATGAAGTTGTGTTTTTTGTCTTGTCTTGAAACGGTTATATAATGATCATCACCTATCAACTATCATTTACATATATATCAAATTTAAAGCTATCATTCAACAAACTGTACTTAATTATCAATTATCATAAGTAGTTTAGGTATCGCGTAACGGTCAGTTCGCGAAATCACCGTTAGCGATAACATTTAGTTGCCAGAGCAAATGTACTGCAAATTTCGGCATTGTTCTCACGATTAAGCTTATCTAGAGATTTTGTTGATTTTATGCACTTTTTTATATTTCTAATTCAGGTAATAAACGAAGAATTGAAGAAATATTCTTCACTTATTACCTTAATTAGAAATATAAAATAATATACGCCTATATACTCATGAGTTATACCTACGGGTTTAAAAAGACACAAAATTAGAATTTCTGATCTATTGATAGGATTAAGAATAAAAAATCATACATTATTATAATATTTTTTTCATATGTACGTTATTCCGTACATTTAACATAATTTTTAGACGATTTGATT
>FAPJ01021946.1:0-17784 GCA_001485985.1 Heliconius ethilla aerotome | reverse complement strand
AGTGGAACATATATCAAAATAAAATGAAGTTTCAATTTCATAAAGACATTTGCAATAAATACCGAGAAATAAATTGTAACGTTTAGGGTTGTTACCGACATAACTCCCTTACTCTAAATTTTCCTATGCTTATACAAAGAAATATCAAAGCATATTTCAGTTAAGAGTCTGCCAACTCACGTATATTTCCATTTTTTCATCATAATTCATCTTCTCACATTGTGTTATATACTCCGTACATATCACGCTTACAAATATTAACAATCAATGTTAGCTAATTTCTACACGACCTTCCGTTCTACGCCCCTTTTCCGTAAACATATAGTGGTTACTGATAACCGGTAATTGAACGGCAAGTCTGTTTGTTCGCGTAAAATTAGAATGGTTCGAGACAACAGTACGTACGTAGGTTTATTAGTTAACTACTTACAACGTCAACTATGACGTTGACGACGGAGAGTTGAAATGAGACTAATTATACAATTTTTGAGTGGTGAGCGTTACTAATCGTTTTGTTAATGTTTGCTAGTTGTCGATCGATATGTAAAACAGTTTTTAGTAATATTTTAAAGATATATTTATCAAATAGAGGTCCCGCATCCCGCATTTAGCAGGGTAGAATACTTAGTGTTAATATACTCCGTTCCATTCTTGTTACTTGGGAATCGAACCCACTAATGCGCCCAGTTCATGCGGCGTTTAGTTCTGTATTAATTCAATCAAGCCGTAAATATCTATTTTTAATATTTAAGAACAGTCTTTAAAGTAAAAATAAAATAATTTTTATCCTGTTTTTATATACTTATTATTTTGGTACTATAAATTTATTCGTATGTTATTAACTAGATATTTCTAATTTTCAGTACGTAATAGGCAGTGCGACTTCTTGGAATATCTTGGCTGGAATAAGCGCGATAGTGCCTATACTATCGTTATTGGGAATGATATTCTTACCGGAAACACCAAATTATCTTCTCACTCAGGATAAAGAAGAAAAGGCGAAGTCTTCCTTGGCAAAGCTCAGAGGATCTACTTGTAATTTACAAGATGAAATACAGAAAATGGTATCGTTCAAAGAGAAGAATCACGTGGAACCGTAAGTTTATAATTGAAATAATTTTCTTTCTATAGATGAATATAAAACAGAAAAACGTAAATATGGCTAAAATTATTTATTTACTTTAAGTTCATTGCATTTTATAATACAAAAATATATAAAGTGTAAATAAATAAATAAAATATGATGTTTATTTCTAGTTTACTCATACAAAGGAATGAAGTGTGTTTATTTGCTGTACAGAATCTTTAATTCAATTTACATCATTTATTTAATACAAAGACGACGTGTGTTTTGTTTCATACATATTTATGTACGTTCCATACACATACATACATACATATGTAATATAATATATGTGTACTACAAATAAATTAATGTCCATAAGTCTATTAAATTAGTTACAATCGTATGGTATTAATAGTAATTGTTCTACGACAAGTGCGAACAACGCTTAAAGAATATTTTGTTATATCTGTATTAAATACTTTAAAATATTTTACTCTATTGTGGCGTGGTAGAAGTATCTGACCATAAATGTGATAATAGTAAGTTCGATTCCCACTCAGGGAAATATATTTAAAATTATTTTTAATACCTCTAATAAATAAAATGCAGCGTTGAGATTTCCCACTCAACTCAAATTCAATTAAAAAAAAATCGCAATTAAGCGGAAAGTGGGTAACAGAATGTCTTAAAACTAAAACCCTTTTGCCAACTATATAAATTATATTAAAATTTGTCTGTTGTAATGCAAATATAATATTTTTTATATACACAATAGTTTTAGGTTCGAATCCCACAGCTCATAATTTTATAGCTAGGCAAGTGGCAAGTAGGATTCCACACTTGGATCAATTTGACTAATGATTTCTTTGACAACGTACAACGTGTCAATAGACAACGTACTTATACGTTAAGATACCTTATTAGGTATATCATTTTTCAAAGGTGTTTATTTTTACATCTGTTTGCTCGCGTGGTTTTATAAACCGCAACTCGCTTAAGTTAATTTGACTAACGACTGTTTTGTTATATGTATAACAGATTGTTATATTGTAATTTTAAAATTATTAATAAGAATCAATACATAAAATCTTTTATAAAATAATAAATATACTGCTCCAAAAATACCAAATAAGCTTTGCCAAAGTTTGTTTTATATATAGTTCGTAAAGTTTAAGAACTGTAACAATTATATTAATAATTTCGCTCGATTTTATAATATTGTCGTTCCTGTAAAATAAAACGCGATAAAAAATATTTAAAATTTTTTTTTTACTTACAATGATTAATATAAATTTTCAGTTTAAAATCACCGAAGCAAATAATCAAAGCTCTCATGTCGCCTTCTGCACTCAAGCCATTCGGAATCCTCGCGCTGTACTTCTTCATATACCAGTGGTGTGGTGTCAATACTATCACTTTCTACGCTGTTGAAGTTTTTGAAGTGAGTACCTAAATATATATTTTTTAATTACTGAGATTTCTTAACATATTTTATATATTATTAATTTTAATTATATTTTAGTGTAAAATTTGAATTATGTGAAACTTTTAATTATTTTTTTTTTTATTTTTCAGGCCTCCGGCGCAACTTTAGACAAATATTACTTGACAATCTCTATGGGAATACTTCGTGTTATATTCACGGTGGTCGGGTGCATACTTTGTAGGAGATGCGGTAGAAGACCTTTGACTTTTGTATCATGTAAGTCCTTTTTTTACATTTTTTCATAGAAACATATTTATTATTCTTTTTCTTTAAAATATCTCTATTTCATTATACAGTGCTTATAAATAAAGCACACAATTCCACTTCTCTGCTATGCGGAAAAAAAAAATGCAATTATATTTTTATTGTTCAATACTTTACTGCGAAAGAAATATGGAATAAAGGTTCCTTTTTTTCGTCCGTTTATCAAAATCATTTTCTCGTGGAGGTACTGGTATTAAGCTGAAATTAGTATCCAGAGCGCAGAAATAAACTTAAGCTTATTATCTTTTATATATAAGTTATACTTCCCATTTATCTACAACCACGAATTGACACGAAAACATGGGTGGGTGAGTCCGACTCACACTTGACTGATTACATATCTTATATTTATACAATTTTGTAGCTCTCGGCTGTGGTTCAACCATGATCTCTCTCTCCGTGTACCTGTACTTCGTGAAATACTGGAAGGAGAACGACATGGTGCCGCAACACTCCTGGATCCCGGTCGTCAGCATCTACGCCTTCACTATATTCTGCACGTTGGGATATCTGATTGTGCCTTGGATTATGATTGGGGAAGTTTATCCTACTCAGGTATGGTTTTTTTATATATTAGTTTCATATATGTAGTTAAAGTGTAGTTAAAGTCATTAATTTAATAACTTTTGTTCTAAGGAATAAGACCCCAATAAAAATGACATATTTTAGTCAAGATAAGATTTATTAAAAGTATATTTTTTTAAAAATAATTTATTACTTGCTAAATTATATGACGTGAGTAATAATTTTTTTTTTATTTATTTCCTAGGTCCGCGGTATAATAGGCGGTATGACGACGTGTGCTGCGCACCTGTCTATATTCTCAGTGGTCAAGACGTTCCCGCTGATCAAACACTCTTTGAACGACTACGGAGCTTTCGGCTTGTACGGCGCTATGTCTATTGCTGGTATGTTACCTTACATTTCAGGAAGAGTTTAGTGACCTGTCACTCCTTTTTTGTATTATGTTTATTAATTGAATACGTGTTGAGTGACGGATTAAAATGGCACATTTTCCTTTATAAGAACTTTATAAATGTTTACATTTTGAACAAAAATATAACTTGGTTACTTTATACCATTCGTTATCCACCTTTTAGAATTTATATTGTAAATATAACTTAATATGTTGGAGGTATTTTATAATATAGACTACTATAATGGCAATAGTGCTTGGAATTAAATATTGTTTATGTTCACTCGGGAAGCTAATTATGAGAAAATAAATATTTCATTTCCTCGTGCGGGGACCAACCCACAACCCAGTCACATTAACAGACACACTTTGTGTCCCTGCGCCACGACTGGCCTCAGAATATTTTTAGAAATATCTAACATTATTTCATTTACAGGAACGGCATTCTTCTACATCTTCCTACCAGAAACTAAAGGAAGAACGCTACAAGAGATAGAAGATTACTTCAGTGGAAGAACAAAGCAGCTTAAAAAAGCCAGTATTACGGAAACTGCTTGAGTAAATACATATGTTAAAAGTTATGTGAAAAAAAATATTTAAATTAAACAGATAGTTTGGAATATATTTATAAATTTAAAACAAAAGGTCAGTTTATCAGTTGTTTATATATATAGAGTAGAGTGTTATATAATATCTTAAGATTGATCAAAGGATTTATCTTAAGATAAATCTGACGATATCTATATAGATATTCCAGTGTTTTATTATACATAAATGTATATATATGTATAAGATGTGTTGGTGCTCTGTAAATAGTTTACTCTTTTATAATGAAATTATTTAAATAATTTTTGAATATGTGCTTATTTTATTATACATACGTATATATAATATAATTATACAGATAAATGTTACATAGTTAATATTTTTTAAATATAAATATATAAAAACAAATTTTAAAAAATATTTATATAAGAATAAGATATATATTATTTAATATATGATACTGAAAGTATTGAAATTAAAAGTGAATATTTTTCGAATCATTTTTTATACAAAAGCATGGCTTATGCCTAATTGTCTAAATACATGTATTTTTGTATAAAGTATTATTTATTGTAATAATGCTAAGTGAGTAAAGAAACGAAGTGCCATTTTAATAATTGAAAGTTATACATTATTATTATTATTATATAAAAAAAAAACATTTACAAAATGGCAGCTTCGTTAAAAGATTATTATGTAAATAGAGTTTGTTTGTAAATAAGTTTTTAGAATAAATGTTGTGATATAACAAACTTTGGAACAAACTTGTTACCTTAAAAGTATTTGTTGATGTTTTATGAAATAAAATAATAGGATTGTTTTAATTTGTTGTTTTATTGACAATTCTTGATTTAACTGATATAAGATTGTTTGCTGAGGCACTCGTGGCGCAGGGGCACAAAGTGTGACTGTAAAATAGACTGGTGGTGGGTTCGATCCCCACTCGAGGAACTGAAATATTTATTTAAATTAATTTTTATAAAATGTCATGGATGACATGAAGCCACAAGATGGTGGCTAGTATATCATAAAATTATTACAAAAGGAACTAGAGAAAACGAAATGCTAACTTTATGCCGATACTCATAGGTAATCAACGTTTTGCAAAAAAAGTACGGTTTTTACGATCTTATGACTCGATAGTTCCAATTCAATCGAAAATGTGGCGCATTGTTTTCTTCTACCTTCTTGTTGCTTGGTGCAGAGCGGACTTAGTTCAGTTATTCAAGGAAAAAGGTAAATTTTATATGATTTTTTTGTATAAAATGTTTTTTTTAATTCCTTTTAACTACAGCCCAAAATGTTATTCTGACAGCTTTATCATTTAGTTTTCTTTTATAAGAATTGATGATATTATAAATTATAATGTATTCTAATTAAAACATTGACACTAGAGTTTAAAAGATATTCCAGCATAGTATACAAAAAAAATGTCCACATATAATATAACAGTAAAAAACTTTACAGGAAATAACCCAACTCGAGATGCTGATGGTATTGAATTCGATTCCATATCGAGAAGTTCCCTCCTCCAAATACTATCAGCCTTTGAAGAATACGTGCACAGTCAGGTGGGCAAGAATGGAAAGGCGATATTTACCGCAGATTTTGCTAATAATAAGTATACAAGACCATATGTTTATCCTAAAATGACAAAGATTCATTAAATAAATTTTGAATTATTTATGATGTTTTAAGAATATCTTGTTTTATAATTAAAAGTGATTTATTATAAAATAGTTTTTAATTTCTTTACCATTGTCAAATTGAAGCACTATACGCAGAAATCTTAGATATAATATATTAAAAAAAATAAGTATACACGACGTATTGCTAGAGTGATAGATGTCACAGCAGCAGACATAAAGCCGTATTATTACCATTTGTAATATCATGACTTAAAAATGCCCGCGGAATTACAAGTTAACTATCCAGATCCTGGGTTTTGGACGGCGACATCGATGATCCAATTGGGTTACGGTGTTTGGATAAATCTGTCGATGGTGACCATTGGATTGGCTTTTGGCTTTTCGGCAGTCACTCTTCCACAGCTCAGGTTACCTGATTCGGTAATTAAAGTGACCATCGATGATGAATCTTGGATTGGTTAGTATAACAGCTCTCTGTTATACTAGATACATAGATTTATATGTAGAATTGTAGAAGAATACTAAGAAATTATTAGTTACATGAAAAACTAAAGTATAGTTATCCCAGTATTATTATTCCTCATTTGTATTTTTTTTTCTATTCATAAATATCGTTAATATCTGTTGCTAGTACTAGTTTTGTGACTTATAAATTTATACAAAGGTGCCAATTTTGCTACTTCTAATAGAGAATATTCCTGTCTGTTACAATGTTTTATTTCAAAATGAAAATATTATTTTTTGTACCTCGTTTCTAATAAAAAATGTAATAGTAATTTACTAGAGACAACTTTTAAAGGATTGATATTTTTTTCAGCCAGTGTAATGCCTCTATTCTCTCCTTTCGGCTGTGTCCTGTGCGGTTATTTGATAGACAAGTTTGGTCGTCGCACTATGTTGATATACAGTCAACTGCCGGTGTGCCTCGGCTGGTTGTTTATTAGTTTGGCGGATTCGGCTAAGAAAATCATTATCGGTAAGCCTTTAGATTATATAGTCCTTTTTTAAATTTTGCTCTATAATTTTATTCAATTGTTGAAATTTCAATATATTAGTTATCTATATGACGTTTACTTCATTAATATATTTTTCTGTCGTTCTATTCTTTTCTTTCAACTCAAGATATCTCTACGACGATATTTATCAAATACATATTAAAAGAATAAATAATAACATTATAGGCAGAATAATAACTGGTGTCGGCATCGGAATGGTGATGAGCGTTCCCAGGGTTTATATGACGGAGATATCTTTACCAAATATGCGCGGCGTTATCGGCTCCTTCCCCAATATTGCTATGTCAATTGGTATTACCGTACAGGTGGTATTTCGGTTATTCTTATACAATTAATAGATTTAGTTAGGAAAACTTACAGATCAGTCTAAATAAATTGTAATTAAGTGTGGAAAATATCTTTGTATGTTATAAATATTTTTTCTTGTATTTCTATATACTTTAACTTAAATTTCAGGCAGGCTTAGGATCTGTATTCAAATGGACAGTTTTATGTTATATAGCTTGCGCCTTCGCTATATGTTTATTTCTTCTCAATTTACATCTCCCTGAAACACCGTATTACTTAATACAAAAGGATTTACCAGAAGACGCTGTTAAATCACTTAAAAAGTTTCGCAGCAAGAAATACAATATTCAGCCGGAAATAGATGACCTGCTTGAATTTAAGAACGACAACGAAATTCGTAGGTAAATTTTTGCTATACGAGTTAATTTCAAATTATTTTCTTATTAATTTACTTTTTTTTTTTAGATTAACCTTTGTCGAACAACTGACTGCACTCCTAAGACCTTCCGCGTATAAGCCGTTTTGTCTAATGACCATATATAAACTTATAGCGGAACTGTCTGGTTCATCAATTATTTTTATGTGGACCGTTGATATTTTAGAGGTGAGCTTTCGTTTCTGTAGCTTTACCTAATAATAAATGAGTGAAATATAAGACATTATTTGTTACATCTTGTTAAAAGCTAGTTATTTAAATTTGTTTAAGATTATTTATTGCTATTAATACGGAAAATTTATATAAAAGTAAAAGAAATCATTTTAACACTTTAAAATTTCTGTTTAGAGATCTAAGTCATCCATCAATGCTGATGTAGGAAACTTTATTCTTGGCATCACGAGAATAATTATGGGACTGTTTGTGGCTGTAATTATATTTCATGTTGGGAGAAGAACTTTAGCGCTTACATCTGGTATAAATTGACACTTTTAAAGCGAACTTTTGTTATTTTTTATCATCAATAAGATATTACAATAAAAGAATGAAAGGAGCAGAGGGAGAAGCCACTTAATTTCTTAATAAAAAAAAGTAAAAAATCGCTTATTTTTTAAATATATTTCAACTGTGCCCAGGTCTTGGCGTAGGCATAGTATGCGTGTCTCTCGGACTCCTGATCCATTATGAAACGCAATCCACCATATTGCCGCAAGTTGGCTTCATGCTTTACATCATGTTTATTACCGCCGGCTACTACACTCTACCGCCGTTGATTATGTACGAATTATATCCTTTACAAGTAAGTTTTAAGTATTTTGAAGTATTTATTTTCTTTTTTTATGTCTTTTGATATTTATTTTCAATGTGATAAATTGGCCAGCCGTGACTTAGAGGCACAACGAGGAAATAAAATATTGAATATTTTAATTTCTTCGCTCCGGTGTCGAGGCAAAGCGCTGCATTGAATTACTCTACTCAACACACAATGCCTCCAGAATTCAGTTGACAATGGGGAACGGAGTGTCATAACACTAGGTTCCCTCTGTTTACTTTGCTGTGTGCGGGATAGAGCGTGAACCTGATTTACTTTTTAATTTGTAATACTTTCATTTCCCTCAATATGCTACGATAATTGGGACAGTTGTTTGTTGTTCTGTATATATGTTTTAGGTAAGAGGACTCCTTGGTGGGATATCGCTTATGAATTTGAATTTATTAATTTTCTCAGCAAACAAGTGCTATCCATATATAAGAGATTTATTTGGATTTCCGTATACTATTTTAGCGTTTGGTATTTGCTCCTTACTAGGTAAATATCTATCAGTTTTATTATCAGTATTTTTATTCACACGCATCTTATGCATTATGCTATGTAGGCAGAAAAATAATTTAGTTTATATCACTTTACATACCTTTACGATTCTTTAAGAGTAATTTCTTCTCTATCTGATCAGTTTATTTAAGAGCAATTGCCCGTGTAACCAACTGCTAGCTGCTGCTATTCTGTTGATATTTATATTTTTGAAAAACATTTGTATTAATTTGAATTTTATTAACTTATTTAAATCATTAAGATTATATATTTTTATATTTTTTTCTTTTTTAGTGAGGTAAGTCATATAAAAAAAATAGTATTTTAGAAACAGATTCCTCTTCCAGGTTGTATCTTCTTATACTTCTGCCTGCCAGAAACAAAAGATTTGACTCTACAAGAGATTGAAGAATATTATAATGCCAGACGATCCACTTTAATTTCGCAAAGGAGACTCATGTCAATGCAGTTGTTACAAACTGTTAGTAAAAGCGCAGTGACCTCGTCCCATCCTAAAGAAACCGAAAGAAAGTAAATTTTCGTCCACTTGGACGAAACTTACATTTTTCGTAATGGTTAAAGCTATAATATTTCTAAATAAATAAAACATAAGTTTTCTTGTGTGTGTGTTTTTTTAATTACTGATCATAGTTTTTGGTATAGGTAATATTTGTAATTTTAAAATTAAAACTTCATTGATATTTCAATGTTTCAATTTCAAGGATTATTTTGTGCCGGTATGTATGTTTAGCATCTGGATGTTTTCATTCTTTCTAACATTAGCTTTTTTTGTAATTAAATAAAAGATTCATCCCTAGCGGGGTAGCCACAGAGAACAGAGCGCCAAACACTACGGTCGCTGTATACCTCTGTCATCAACCCGCACATATATGCCCTCCACATGCTTATCACATGATCATCTAGTATCATCGATATATATAGATATGTTCTCGATGGTCAACTGACGTGTCTCCCTGCCTTTCTTACCCCTACCAGTCTCTCTTACTCTTATTTTATAACTCTTTTTTGACAACTTTTCAACTCTCATTCTCCTGACGTGCTGAAACCACCTGAACACGTTCTTCTTTATTCCCACTAGTCAAAACATCTCAAATGTTGTCATTTTTCTGTTAAAACAGTAATATAATAATTTATTTGTATAATTTCTCGAACTATTCCCATTGGGTGTCAAATAACATATTTCATAAGAGATATGTATATCACGACGATCATTTAGTACTAAACTCAGGTTTCACAAAGAAAATCTAGATTCATAAACCTCGTATGCCCTAGTTGACTGATTGCTTCATTGCGATTTTATCTTTCATACAAGTTTCATAAAACAAACTCTTTAAGACTTAATTACGCGTTTTATCCTACTTTGCATCATATATTTTAAGATTTTAGTAGTACATACCATTATTGTAATTTTATAGGTTTTTTAAATAATATAGGTTAGGGTAGGCAAACCTAGTGCTAAGACACTCCGTACCCCACTGCTAGAGGTTCTTTCAAATAGATACAAATTCGAAAACTTTCATTGATATGGAATATAAAACTTCTTTGTACTGTAGAATGAGAAAAGTACATATAATAAAAATATTTAACTACATAAACAATGTTAATAATTTAATATGTCATATTAATAAAAAAAGCGGCTTAGTTATTATAAAGTTTAATCCTCAAGATTTCGAGTCTATGATTCGACTATAAATTGCCGCCATTACTTTTCATACGAAACCTTATATTTATATCATATCATTATAATATTTAACGAAGAGCTTAAAATTGAGTAGTAACATATTTAAACTTTTCTTTCTTGCCTTTTACCGTTGTAATTTAAATTAAAGATTTATTTAATGCATTTAATTGTCTTGTTATAAGAAAAAATAATTATTGTGAAGTTTCCAGTGCAACTTTTTGTTTTATCTATTGTAATTACTGCCATTATTAAGTGCTCCAGATAAGAACTGTCAAGATTTCTATCGCGGGAATGCATCATAAATATGGTGACATCGCCTACTTTTTTTACCACATTAGTTTTCTAGTGCAAGAGAAATTCGTTTATGTTGTTATTATATTATTAAATGCTAAAGTATATTTGTAATCATTTCATTTTTTGACAATTATTAAACTTAATTTAAAGTACCCAAAATAAGTGGGCATCACTCCCTATTTCTCTCGCTAACTTCTGCTAGTTTCAATTTAAAAAAAAACTGATATTACAATTTTCTTAAGGATAACTATGTACTTTTTAACATTTATGGCAGTGGTTCCTCATATACGAGGCTACCCTACATCCGTCATCTGTCATCTTCTTTGATCGACGAATGACATCATTTACAACTCCAACACAATGTTCTTGATTCGATATTAATTATACTAACCTTTTAAAATCCAAATATATATAAATTATTACAATATATTATTATATTACAAAAAATATATATATTTTTGAAAAAAATATATATTTCATATTATTAATTAAATATACTTATTATTGCATATTGAAAAAATATAGCGATGTTGTAACGGAACGCCATAACATGACAGCTTGTAATAGGCGCGAAACCCTCCTACGCGGGCCTTTCAAAAATCGGCGCAAGATCAATCCAACATCCATATTGCGTTCGAACGCGCGCCTTTCGCTACCATACTATAAAGAAATTCGCTAACGATTTAAAATATATATATTTATATATAAAAAATAGGAAAATCGTGTATAATAAAATATAATTTTACTTGTGATTGTGATTAAAATGGTTCAGCGAATTAGTGCATTGCTATGGTGTCTCTATATTTTTAGTATTTCGTTGAGTGATAGTGCTATATCGGCTGAAACAGTAAGTATTTTATTTATATTATATATTATTTAGAAATCATTAACAAATAAATTTAGAAACTAATGAAACGTATGTTAATTTAATATAATTAAATTAAAATCTCAAAAATATCTCTAAATTAAGAATTAAGTTATATTATTCGTAAATTTGCATTATGTATAACTCATTATTAATACGAAATATGTATAAACGTCTAAAACTAGTCTCTAAGGAAAAAAATATAATTGATTTTATGTTGGACAACAAAATCAATTCACATAGCTGCTCCAGTTTCTAGACAGCCTTGAAGGCGTGTGACTTGTTACTACTGAGCTGTCACTGTATATTTTAATCACATACCTATATGTAATTATGATATAATTTAACTTAGTAACGTCTATAATCTATATACGAGTACAAACATTTACAGTTAATTTTATGTTATTATAAGTAATATCTAGTAAAAGTAACATTGAAAAAAGGTAATGGTAATTTTATAAAAGTTGAACATAAAACGTTACATTTAAAACTTTCGCAATATTAATCTTATATATATACTAAGGTCTTTTAATATTTGCACAATATTATTTTGACAGAATAATTTATAGCAGGAGAATGATCTTAATCCTGATATTGCATATAATGTAATATCAAGGTTGTCAAAATATGCTAATAATAAAAATTTTATCTTAAATATAATTGTATTAAAATATTTTTTACAAAACGTTGATTTAACCATTATTATGTTATTTTAATCTACTTTAATAAGATTTATTACAGTAGTTTTAAATAAGTATTATTATAATTACATTTACGTAGACATTGTTTTAAATTCACATAAAGGTGCTGTAGGATGTGTAAATAGTACTCGTACATGTTAATTTACACTATTTCATTATAAGAGGTCAAATTTGTAAAACTCTAAAACAATAAACATTAACAATTAAGATTTATTGTACGATATATCTAAGATTCGGAAACCAGAATAATATATTATAATACTTTTTTTTAACTTTACGCCATATTCGCATACGGTAGGGTAGGCAGAGGAACTACATTACGTTTAATTTTGGGGGATATTGCGTGATGAGAACTCATAGCCGATTTCCGCTTACCAGAGTGGAGAAATGAAAATAATTCATTCACTGAATTTGGAGTCGAACTCATAACTGTTTTATAGCCACTAGTTGGACGTTATACCACTGATCGACTACAGCCTAAAATAAAATTTGAGATAAAACTGTACTTTTGTATTATATATAATGGTTGCATTGAAAAAATAATTCGAAAAAGTTGACATTTCGAACGTTACTTGCATTTTACATTTACCATAACTACAAATACAAATACCTAGTAGGATTGTGCTAATCAACAAAGCACGGAATAATTTTGAAATAAACACAAAATATACATATTTAGGGTTCATTCACGTTTAAACTCATTAGTTTAGGAGAAGTTAACAAAGAAATTTACAAATATTTTATAAGCCGCAGTTATTGACGTAATAGCTGGTGACTTATTAATAATACTTAGACAGATATCATCAATAATTCAATAAGTATACTTATAATAAATAATGGCGAGACAAAATGCGGCGTTAAATTCCGCCACTCAGATGGTGACGGTGATTCAGTGGATGACGAAGTGTTTTGACATGAGGTTCTCTCTGTCTACCCTAAAGTAACCTAATAAAATCAATAGCTATTATAATTGACGTCTCAAATACAAATCCCATTACAGTTTACAGTTTTACATATGACGTAAGCTTTTTTGTTAAATAAATTAAGTTACAATCATTAAATATATGGTTATAGTTACTTTTTCCAACAGTAGTGGCAAAGAGCGCTCTATGACAATGAACTAGAGAGAAAATGTGACCAGGGAAAGTAAATTCACTGTAAGGTATTTGAGCTGATTATCCGTTACAACTATTTACAACGTTTTACTTGTTTTATTGTCGATATTAATTTCTGACAGCGACGGACTTACAGAAAATGGTGATATTGCTAGATTTACACTTTGGAGGCCGTCGCGGCGTCGGCACAAGGGTGTGACTATAACGCGATGATTGTGGGTTCGATTCCCACTCGAGAAAGTGAAATATTTATTTACGTTTACATTTCTATTCTTTCGCTCTGGGGATATAGGGAACGTAATGTTAAGACACTCCGTTCCTCAGTTTAAAATTTATGTATAAATATTTATTTAGATTGTATCATAACTATTACAATGATCATTAAAGTGGTAAACTATACAGCATGTAACAAGTCAATTAAATAAGTAATAGGCAATTTCACACCGGGAAGATGCTTTAAACGACGAGGTTTGACGCAACGAGTTACGTAAACATTCATTTAGTCTATCGGTGAAAGAGGTTAAAGGAAATGCTGCAATATAACAGAAAATATATTGCGATGTTGGTTTTCGACTAGTGTTAAGACAGTCTTTTCTCCGCTCTCCGTCTGAACTTGACTAAGACATAGATAAAAAATGAAATATCGGCAAAAACTTTTATTGCGAAAATTCGTAGGTGTCTAATGTTGTCTAACTGGACGTTGCCATATATGGTATATCTAAATTTTTTCGAGTATATTATGAAACTCTTCAAGAAGGCGAAGAGAGGTCTTTTTAGTTTTTATATTGCATTAAATTAATGATAATTTGAAATAAATCACTATAATTTCCTACTAACATAATGCTAGTAAGTTTATATTAGTAGCATATTATAGTAATTTTATTGTTTATTGGGTATTTATCGTAATAAAAATAATATAAAATATACGTGTAATCAAAATATTACGTAAATAGATCAAAAGTTATTTTTAATTATTTCCTTTAATGAAATCAATAATTGGATTACATTTTAAAACTAGTTATAAAAATATAAACTTGCGAAAGGTTATACATATACTTAGAAGGATCGTAAAAGATTATTAAAATTCGATGTTAAAAATCGCCCAGTACACAATAAACCCATTGTATTTAACGAGGTTCAGAGTTCTTTCTTCTCTATTGTGAATATACTCTGTTCTCCAAATGGAAACGAAGTCTCTTATCCCCTAAGCTGCTGTGCTGTTGATTGTTTTATTTTGTAAATAATCCTCGCTTAATAAATCGTTTTTACATATTCTCGAGATGGAGATTATAAGGAACATAGCGGATTTAAAAGCCTTTAACGTCACCACCTACACATTACCATACACGGAGACACATCTATAAATGAGTTGGCAAGGTTGCGCCCACTGAGTATGACTCAATTGTGACAATTCTGTATATTTGCACTCGATTGTGCTATCAGAGCTTAAACAAATTGAAATATATTGAAAACTTTAAAATTTTACCAAGTTAAATTTTTTGTCAACTGAAAAAGAAAATTTACCTGAGAATCATGTAATATAGCAAGTGTTCAAAAGTACGTGAAGACTAATATCTTAAAAAATACTAAAATTATACGAAATTTGTTGACGAAAAAAATAAATCCCATACAAATTAACTTACTAAAAGATCAAATTCCATACAGCTCGTTCCGTTCAATTAGGTACAGCTTACGTAACGATAGTAAATAATATTGTGGCTTAGGAATTATCTTAAGACTGCAACTTGCTTAAGAGTTTACGGTACATTACTTATATAACAGTCTGTTTGCAATCATTCAATATTTAGGTTAGGACCAGTTTTGCGTTCTATAGACCATCATTCAAAAAGACTTCGTTTGAAAAAGGCTTAGTCCTATTTAAAAGAAGCTAGCTATATATCTTAGAATTAAGATAGGTACTTATAGGACATAGTTTACTTAGCTAAAGACCATCGTGGTTCAGTGAGACGGCTTAAGCTTACAATTAAATGTAAACGCTATGTTTGTGGGTTCTATTTAACTTCGGAGGAATGAGTTGAAATGAGGAGAATTTCTATTTCCTGCTGTAGTAAAACAATATGCGGCTCTGTACTTAGTGATGGAAAACAAGACCATACTGACTTAATATTAGGTTATCTCTGCTTATCTTTCTATATGCGAGGCAAAACGCAAAAGAAACATTTAAAAGAAAATTGCTCGAAGGACCTTTGACTTTTGAACTAATTCTTTTTAACCATATCTAAGTTGTTAATTTATCTATATATTCTTTGGTTTTTAACAATTTAACATTCCTAATTGGTATATTTTTCTCGCAAAGACCAAATAAAACTATTAAGCTAATTAAGTGATAATTCATCTTTTAAAATCGAGACAATCGTTTATAATTAAATACTATTTTATTACAGTATATTTGGAGCTGGTTTCTATGAATATTTTATTTTAGTAATCACATAGTTAATAATTTTTGAACTTATTAAAAAAAGTTTCACACTATTTCCCGCAACGCGTAAAGTAGGCAGAGTTAACATAGTGTTAATACACTCCGCTCCCTATTTTCTGAAAGATTGTAAATAATTGCAATATCATCTCGAATGAGACTCGAACCCTGAAGCATTGTTTTTCCAGTCAGTCAACGGGCCACTGCGCTACTACGGCTTCAACCTTCAAATTTAATGCATAATTATAATATAAAGTGCCATACATTATAGTTTATTACTTCTTAATGAAGCAGTGTTAAACTCATTTAGTTTTTGCTTCAAATGCAGCTTTCACCGTCCAATGGATATCAATATTTGATACATGTTCCACAAACTCATATGGTCGGACGAGAGCCGAATCTTTTTGATGTGAAAGTAAATGTAGCAGTTATATGGAAATAAATAACTTTAAATATATAAACTTTTTAAATGTAAATGTTAAGAAAACAGTTATTTCTTTTAATAGATGTTATGGCGACACTAAAAGCTAAAATGTCAATTTAGTATCGAATAAATGAATAGTAAAACTAGATGTTTTTATTTCTATTTAATTTGATGATATCCGTTACATGAAAAATTTGCAAAAAACGTGACTTTACTTGTTGTATCTTGCATAAGGGTAATTTCGTTAAAATATAAGAACTAAAGAAACAAAAATATATTTTTTTTATATTTAAAAAACCCAGCTTTAAGCTTTTTCGATCATAATCGAAAGAACTTATGGTTGGTTTGGTTTTTTCATTAGAAATGTATAGATATTATTATAAGTATAAATAAATATACTAACTGACTAAATATTTTACGCTATTTGCATTTAATGCTTGAACTTTAATTCATTTATTTGTTTATATAGATTCTCTTGACGCTTTGAAATCAAAGAATTTTACATATGCAAAGAATGTGTAATTTCAAAAGTTACTTATTTTTTGTATATTTTTCTCATTTGAAAGTTAACCAGGTTACGAGATAAACAAACAATACCCCGTTGCAGTAAACTAATGCTTTCTATGAATACTAAGTTTATGCAAATCTTCACATAACCTTCATTTCCATACATTGTAACTGAACTTACTAATCGCTTTAAGATACAGTTTTTGTTTTAAATACCGTAATCTATATAAGAGTTTACAATATTAGGTAAGATGTAGATACGTGCTTTGAATTGTTCATTGTTGAAAAATATCTACTAACGTTGAGAAAGGTTTTTTTTATCTTAATTTATGCGAAATTTGTCTAGACAATTTAGTGTTAAAACACTCCGTCTTCCAAATTAATTGGAACAATTTCAACATTGCGTGTTATGTGGTGGAACGCAACGTCAACGTCTTGATCCTAGAGCGAAAATATGAAAAAAAATCATTCCTCTGACTAGAAATCGAACCCAAAACCGCTGTCTTAAGGGTGTATCGCTTCCCTGCGACGTTCATCCTTTTTTATTATGTGAAATGTTGGATCAGTGAGAAACTATATAAGTTGGAACCTATCTAAGCTTTTATTGCCTTTGTTGTCCTTGTATATATTTAGAGTTATATTTTTAATATTCCAAATATATCTTACATATTATGAATAGTTTTTGAGAAAGATTATGAATTTGAATCCAAAACTTAAACATTTATTAAATACTTTAATATCAATCTATACTAATATAATA
>FAPJ01021903.1:0-10825 GCA_001485985.1 Heliconius ethilla aerotome | reverse complement strand
ATTTTCTAGTCTTCATTTTTACAAAATTTTTAACACGAGGTAATTTTTCGACGTTATCACTTGTCAATGTCAATCTCAAGTAGTAAGTGGCGATAACAATCACATTACTAGCCTGTCAGTATCAAAATATCGTCAATTAATCTTATTTAGACATCTTAAGTGCATTGTATTTGACATTTAAATAGTTAACTTTAATTTAAAATATACATACAGAGATGGTAGTTACATAAATGTGTGAATTTCGAATTAATCGTAGCTTCATGAGAACGTATGGCTTAGTTCCCAGTGTGCTTGGACGATTCCCGACAGATGCGAGTTGAAAATTTTATAAATAGTTTTTTTTATTTTCTTTCAACTTCAGATACTTCTGGTCCCCAATTTCCAAATCTAGAATCTGAGCTGCTGAGAGCTTCAAAGTTTTTTCTTCAATTGTAAATAATCTTCTTTATTAAGTAATTTCTTATTTAATAACTTAAATATTAAGAGACAGAAGTGATTTACCTCTGCTAGCAAACCGTGGCGTTGAATTTTGTCACTCACGTAATAACTCAAAAATTGAGCGGAAAGTGGGGGGGGTCTTAACACTAGATTCCGCCTGACTTGTGTTTGTTCAAATATTTATAGCAAATCAAAATTTAAATATTGTTGTCTATGAAGATAAACCTCAATGTAATTTTAGTATTATATTTCGAACTATGAATATCTTGAAGTATTATGTCATTCGTGAGGAGACCAGATAACCTCTGGTTAAAGGGCTCCGAAGTTTGCGGGTGGTCGCCTTTTGTAGTGTTAAATGTCTATAAATATAAACTACTATTGACCTATTAACTGTCTTTATATATACTGATAAGAATGTATTTGAGGTCATCCGCGAGCTATGAAATGCCTGACAGTGTACGTAATGGTTAGAAGTTCGATACTAACCCGAGGTAATGATTACATTTTGGTAAGATGCGGCGCGGCGTTAGCTTCCATGACTTAATGTCTTAAATTAAAGCATATTATAATATATATCTAAAAGTATATTTAAAATTATTATTTTTTTGGATTCACGTTGAACCTGCTCATGCGGCAGAGCGAACGTAAAAACCTAATGTTAAACACTCTGGTCTTCCACTTTACTTTTCATTTTCCGCTGAATTCTGGAAGTATTGCGTATGAAGTGGAGGAACTTAGTGCGCTCATCACCGTATTTTATTCTCCCGAATGGGAATCAAACCTACAACCGTCGTGTTTTTTAGTCACACCCTTGTACTCCTGGGCCACGAAGGTCTCAAAAATAATAATTATAACGTATTAAAACATAAATAAAATTTTATATAAGTATTTCTACCTGCATCGGATGCCCTATATACAATATACATATCGGAATCGAGAGGAACTAATAAATATCGTCCAATATCCGATACAGCTTTTATTAAAACCGGGAACATTTTCTGTCGTAAGCTGCATACAATTTTGTTTGCGCTGTACTCTATTTATATAATAAAATTATATGGATTAAAGATATGTTAAACGAACTTGGCGGTTGCAGGTTCAAGTCTCATCACACTCCGTTCTTATTAAGATACTTCCTTTCCCCCTTTTTCATTAAATTTTAGAGACATTGCATGTTGAGTGGGGCAGTTTAACGCCTCGATTATTCCTGTTACCACAGCGTGGAGGTAAATATTAAATCGAACACGTAACTATCGTGTTTACATTCGTAGGCTTGTGCCCTTAGACAAAGGACTTAGTTTACGAAAATAAATAACATTCCAATTTCTACATTTTTAGAATATCGCATATCGCAGGATACACAAAGTAATTCTAATGTTGAGATACCTAGAGTTAAGACACTTCATTCTCCACTTTCTTTTTCCAATGTTAAAAATAACCAAAACCTCTATTTTGATCTTAATTACTGTAAGTAATCCATTAAGCTTAAATAACATGTCATCTGTAATACAATACTGCTGTAATGAATTTTTAAAATGCCAATAGTGTAAAAGGCTGTAAAAAATAAAAAATATGTTTTTAGGTGTTACACATTATTAATAAGTTGTGTGGCGGTGCGTTGCGTACATTTTGTACCGTAGCAACTGAACAAGGAAGGAGGATATGACGATTTTGATAATATATTAAAAGAATAAAAAAAAATAAAGAGACATTTTTAAAATCAATCAGAAGTTTTTTGTTAAGTTCTACGCTGTATCCTGGACGTGGCAAATAGGCAGAGGGGGCGTGGGAACCTAATGTTAAGACACTCTGTTCTCCACTTTCTACTGAAATCTGGAGACATTGCGTGTTGACTGGCGGCTGACTGACTCAACTTTTAAATATCTCATCTGTCTCATTAACAGTCGTACGTTTGTACTCTCAAATTGATTTTATGTGCAAACTATATTTGCTTCTAATTAATAATAAATAGTATGATATTATTTTCTTAATAATAGATCAATATTCATATGTGCCCTGCATATTGAAGTCCATGTTCAAATCTATTTAGGAAAATATAAATCCACATCAGGATAGCTAAATAAAGTTTTGCCTTCTCAAGTACTACGTACATTGTCTCTAAATAGATTATAAATGTCTTAAAATATAACTCAATGTCTAAAAATATTACAAAAAAATAACCATCCGCTTCATCCTATCACATACACCGCGACACAACACACGTGCATATGTTTATTATACGCTGTCATCGAAAACGCCTGGACTCATGTGAAATGCATTCATTTTTGAACGTATTACCGTCGACAAATGTAAAAATATTTATTTTTCCACCCGCATGTATGTATGTATGTATGTACGTGTATGGGGAGCATCTGTTTGATCTACTGAACCATACAGACGTTTAATGGTTTTTACCTCACGTTTTAATAGTAACCAGTCCCTATTATACGTGTGACTGAGCTTGGCTACATTAATTACTGTTTGTCTGCCCAAACTGTAATTAAGGTTTTTATTGAAAAATGTGTACCTATATTTTTATTTATTTTTGCTACGTTAGCAAGGTACGTAACGGGAACCTGGGGACTTAGTGTTAACATTCTCCGTTCCTATTAAGACGTTTCCGATCTCTACTTTCCGTCAAATTCTATAGGTATTACGTGTTGAGTGGCGGAACTCGACGCTGCGCTTGGTCTGTGGTACTACTAAAGTACTTAAATAGTGAAATAAAGTATTAATAAGATTTAAATATGTTTTATTTCTTTCTATACAAATACTTATACGTATGTCTCGCATATAGTCTGCCTACCCGGAAGAGAGAACCTATTATTAAGAAACTCTGTTATATACGCTTCGCAAAAATTTGTTGTATTATGCGGTGGAACTCAACGCCGCGCTTTATCTTATTACCAGAACCAGGAAATGAAAATAATTCATAACCGAAGTCGCGTTAGGAATCGCACCCGCAACCGTCGCATTTACAACCACAACGTCGTCGTAAAGGATTATATGAAAATACAAACTCATGATATATACAAAGCTCATCTGAAAAAAATCCTTTCGTTTTCCATCATTCAAGTAAAAACTGATGATGTAGACATTTAAGTCATTGAAAAATTATTTTTTTCCCCTTATTACTTAAAGACAGGGCATTTCAAAGAATTGCCGGCTCTCAATGGCCGGCTCGACTGCCGTGGAGTGGTTCCGCCGGTCTTTGAAATGCTTTGGGGGACATTTGAGTACCATCGCTGCGAGTTGATCAGGGATTTAGAGACGGAATGTTGGGAAACATTCTTTACTTTAATGTTTTTAATTTGAATAAATTAAGATTTTGATGCCGTCGAGTGTGTACCTCTAAACATGACGGTTTTGGGTTCGATTCGGGATCGGGGGAATGGATTATTTATTTAATAAATATTTTTATTTATTTGCTCTCGTAGTAAGATACAGGCGACGTTGAGTTCTGCCTCTCAACAAGCAATGTCTCGAAAATTCGGAAACTGGGAAACTTTGTGCCTTTTCACTGTCTCCCTCTGCCTCCTCTGTTTCGTGCAGAATAGAGCGTGACGATAAAAAAGATAACAATATTTATTAAACTTGATTAAAATTTAATAAATAAAATTGGAACTGCGTTCACTGAGACGCAGTTGCTTTGAGTTCAAATCTTACTATTTACTTACTAGATGTTTCGGTTTCCTTCGTTCGTTTGGTATACTTTAAAAAAATAGAATAATGCTTAGATCATTCCAGCATTAGGTTCCTCCATACACCAAGAACGTTAAAAAATATTTAAAAGCAAAAAAGAAAGTGTCTTAGCAGAACTAGTGCTCATCTATAAAGTAATAAAACCAGAGATAAAAAGAAAAGTCTATAGTATGTAGAAATTTATATACAAATCATAATATACTATATATTGAAGATTACCTAAAAAGTCTGTCAGAAGTGGGATTCGAACCCACGCCCACAGAAGTGGACTGCGACCTGAACGCAGCGCCTTAGACCGCTCGGCCATCCTGACTATATTAATTAAATGGAAAAAGCAGGAATAATATACTTACATATTTACATTTATAATTCACCAATAAGGAGTGAGTTCGCTCTTGTTCTAGAGACATATTTTTTTAGTTTACGCAGTATCCCATACATAGATGGATAAGCAGAGGAAACCTAGTGTTAGTACTCCATTCTCCACTGCTCAAATTTTGAGGATTGCTTGTTAAGTGACGAAACTCAACGCTACACTATGTCTTGTTAACAAAGGGAGGAAATATAAATAATTCTTTTGGAAATCGAACCCACAACTCTTGCGTTTACAGGCAATTGCTGAGCCTTGCAAACTATTCTACATTTTATAATTCACTATGGCCCTTCTAAGCGAAATGCCGTCTCATCTGGCAGTAACCATTGAAGCGGTCATAATGGAGGCACTCTGGACAATGCTTTATATTCTTTTGAAATCTTCTATCAGACAAGAAATAAAACGATGCAATACAACCAAGATGCAGGGATTGAAAGGGAAAGGGTAAGGGGAAAGCATTGTGTTATACTATCATTTATTTTTTTTGTTTAAATATTAGGTACGTTTATACCAATATGTGGGTATACAGTAAAATTTTATTCATATGTTATCGCTTCTTTCCCAGTTAACGCGTAATTCTCAAGTTAAAAACTACATAGCATAAAAAAATTGCAGTAAATTCGATAGTCGCAGGGCAACTGAATGTTATACACAGTAATCTTTTCAAAATGAAATATATTGTTTTTATACCTTTAGGCAAAATAATCTGTCAGAAGAGGGATTCGAACCCACGCCCACAGAAGTGGACTGCGACCTGAACGCAGCGCCTTAGACCGCTCGGCCATCCTGACTATGTAAATATTTGTGAAAATATTTACTATAAATTATATATATTTAGACATAGATTTTTTCGTTCAGAAATGCAAAATATCTCTTTTCTGAAGCTTGTGAATTCGTACTTACTATAAAACTTAAAACAACTTTTCTCATAACAATAAATGTATTTTATTGAAACCCGAATAAAAATATGATTTATGATTCAATAAAATTATTAGGTTGAGAATTTTAATAAGTTTGTTCTTTGTTTCAAAAATATACCGAACTAATTCCGCTAAGAGCAGGTCAAAGTTTAATTGTCAGCGGCAAGCTTTAAGATAAAATGAGTCAAATAGTTAATTAAGAGAACTCAAATAGTGTTCTCATTATATTATTTCTTATAAGCAATTACTCTCGGAGGTCAGTCGTGGCGCCTCCAGAATTCGGCGGAAAGTGAAAGTATCTTTCTGCCTACCCTGCTTCGTACGGGATACAACGTACGTACGTGCATGAAGCTGCATAAAAAATGTATGCTTGCGGCTTCGCCCGCTCGTACTACACAATTATTTATTTTTTCATATGAATTACTTTCGGTACCTAATAACATTATAATTTTTAAGAATATATTCATTCATTGAAAAATAAAGTTTCCCTACAATACATTATAATATTAACATTACTTTTTTTATTATAAGAACCGATTGAAATTTACTTCACGTACTAATATACTGGTCTGTGAGGCCAGTCGTGGCGCAGGGGCTCAAAGTGTGACTGTAAAATCGACTGGCAGTGGAATCGATCCCCATTCGAGGGGATTAAATGTTTATTTAAATTCATACTTTTATATCTTATCTCTGGTGTTGAGGCAAAGCGAGGCATTGAATTCCCTCACTCAACACGCAATGCCTCCAGAATTCGCCAGAAACTGGTGAACGGAGTGTCTTAGCACTAGGTTTCCTCTGCCTTTCCTGCTGTGTGCGGGATACAGCGTGAAGCTGAAAGAAAGAAATATGTAATATAGGTATATAACAATATAAAATATGTAGATTATACATATTATGTATTTACCCAATATCTGATAACAATCATAGTAATAGAACTAAAACATGACTGGGAACATAAAATCTATTTCTAATTCGCGTTCAGAATGGAACATTGAGCTTTCCGGTCGTGTTTTAGATTATGTTTACATTTGTATCGAGCTTTGGAACTGCGGAGAAAGTTCTTAATAATAAACCCTTTGATTTTGTTGATAGGTGTACTAAATATCACAATTTATATATTATTGCATAAAAACTGTATGGAATAGTGTAAAATTTGAGATACATACACCACCACGCCGTAATTCCCTGACAAGCCTTGCCATCGTGAATTCAAATCTCATTTAGACTATTTACTTTTCTAATTTGATTGGACATAGTGCAGAGTTGGGTTCCGCTTACTTTTAAACAGTTTCTTTGAAAAAAATTAAGGAAAGCAGAACTTTTTGTGGCTTTCAAATTCAGATAAGTATAAATACAGAAAAATACAAATTTCACAGTTAACTTTAAACTTTATGTGTTTTAATCCAAACTTTTGACTGCACAATGAGAAAGCCTCATTAAAATCCCTCCAGCCGTTTTCACGTTACACGCAAATTGAGTGGCACACTATTAAAAAGCTGTGCGTTTCATTTTACATGTAAATTGTGAATTTACCGTTTGGACAGAATTAAAACATTTCATTAACTCGCGACTCCACGTTTTACCGGTGCTTTGCCGACTTTAAAGTAAAGTAACTTTTGTTACTTCCGTTTCCCTTTTGATTGAAGCTTCATTAATGTTGCAATTTCCACGTAATGTTAATACGCAAAACGAAGTCGTGTTAAGCTATTCATGTCATCAAAATGACAATTTTACGCAATTTTCAAAGGATTTTTCTTTGTAAAATTCTAATGATACGTACTCATACGGGATGCCTTTGAGGATCTTCTTTTACTCTACTTTTTTCGCATTTCGTTTCTGGTTGGTCTATTCATTAGGCTCAGGTTAGATTTCAATGCAGTGAGTTTGTTATTGAATTGTTCTGTTAAATGCTTTATTTTTATTTATTTTTGTGTGTAAGTATATGTATGATTAAGGGAAAAAAAGGGGGAAGGGCCATCGACACCGAGTTTTAAATTTTTATATGCCCTAATAAACTTTTAATTACCTGCCACTTGTGGAAATGGAATTTAAGCTCTTTTTATCCTCTAGGATAAACGATGTCTTTCTACTTATATGTTCTGTATGTAATAGAATAGGCACAGGAAAGCTGGTAATAGGCACAGGTAGCTGGTAGATATTAATCAAAATAGTCGATATTTTTGGTAATAGGCATTAAGTGTTGAGTGGCGAAACTCAATCGAATCAAGAATTGCCTTCTTACTGGGACTAGGAAATGAAAATAATAATTAATTACCCCGAGTTAGAATCAAATCCATAACCCGATACTATTCCACTACGCCACGGCCGCTAATTTTTTTCGTCATTTCCTAATATGAATCGAAAAATAACTCAAAACCGTAATTTCCTTCGCTACTATGTATATAAAATTTAAACACATATTTCCGTACGTATATAATTTTTGCCGTGAACACGTTATTGTCCCGCATCCGGTGCCTTTGATCCGCCATGTGGTCTCTACACGTGCTAACGTTGAGATGGTCAGTTATTACTTTTCTTAGTACATTTCCGAGTTAAATACTAAATTAACCCTTATTTGTATGGAAATAAACTTTAAAATATTTTTTTTCTGTATTATTATGATTTAGTTTGTTTTAGTAAATAATTATTGGTAACAACATTCCATAAAAATACTTTTAAGAAAAGTAAGACAAATTATAATGAATTAGAATTTGTAAATTTTTCTATTGAAAAATATACTCGTTGTTATTTTACATCAATCGAGTCATATATTAATACTGTACTTTTTGTTTGTTTTGCATAAAATGACAATTTTTATATTGATACATTCCCACGACTGGAAATCGAACACACAACATCGCATTTGCCATTAGACGTTAGACCTTGCCGCTGCGCCACAACGCCCTCTATGAACATAAACATAAACATGTTAAAATTATTAATTTTAATTATAATGACAGAAAAAATAAACCATTATTAATAGGTATGTACAAATATTTGGAACTTAGGACCTATACTTTGGGAAACACTGGTTTAACGCAATGAATGTATCAACAAAACGTTCATTGTACTAATGGACATGTGGACTTACTTATATGGACGAGGTAGCCTATTCGATTATAATAAAGCAAGTCTGTTTTCTTAATGACTTTGAAGTATTGAGTCTCTAAGATAAATATATCGAAGTCGTACTAGTCAGTTTATAATATGTTTTTATTGTACTGTAAATTAGCGTCAATTTTTTAATACATATTTGCTACTATTTATTCCACGATGACTGTTGGTTCAGATCTAAAATACGTTTAGCAGCTTCACACTGTATACCGCGTATAGAATAGTAGGTAGAGCGATACTCATACATTGCATATTTAGTGACGGAGCTCAACGCCGCGCTTTGACAGCAGAGCGAAGAATTGTAAATATAAATTTAAATATTTAATTTCTTCGAGTGAGGATCGGACCCACTACCAGCCGCGTTAACTGGCCTAAGAACCTACAAAAATATATTATCAATTTAGTAAGAAACATTAACAATTAACATTAAAAAAGCTATAAACGATCTCACGTGGCGTCGATTGTTCTATATCAAGATCAAAGACGGGTAAATCGACGTTACGCATACTTTTATAAACATCGCGAATCTGGTGCCGTCTCGGAACGGAAGTGCAATTTTGATATAAAATTTGTTATATCAATGTTCGTATGCTTCCAAGTATTTATAAAATTCATATTGTTTAACTTAAGATCACTCAGGGAATGAGTAATTTTCATTTTCGTACTCTCACATGACTAATTGGGTTCCCTCTTTTTTATGCAATGTCTTCATTTTGGGGTGTCTACCCAAGAATGATGAGTTTTGAAACGAAATTTATTCTGCCTATCCTAAGTAGGATAAGTTGTGAAGTCATCGAGGTCGTGAAGAATATGAAACTAAAGAGAAACCAGCCGTGACGCAGGGTCTGTAAACGCAACGGGTGGTGGTGTAGCGCCCCACTCGAGTCTCATATTTCCTAGTTTTAGTAATGAGGAAAAGCGCGGAGAGTCCGTTCCCCGTTACCTATGTTCCGTTACTTTCCGCCAAATTCTTGAGGCATTGCGTGTTAAATGAGAGTGAGAAATTGAAAATATTAAGCATGAAATGAATTCATCGAGTGAGAATCGAACAGACAACTATAACGTTTACAGCCGCACTCTTGCGCCCCTGCGTCTGTAAATATGCCATCTCTCTTCCTTAGCTTTAGTTGCAGTAGAATATCTGATACCACGGCTCATACGTTATATGGGGTAGATAATAGTAGTGAACTATAGAAATGCATACGACAATGTGTTCCAACGAAAGCGTAGCGAAAGATAGGATGTTCTTTTACTATTTGACGTGTACGCACAATTCTCCTATGGCAGTCGTAAATATGGCGGTTTTAGCCGCGATTTCCATTATTCATTTTCTCACTTTAGTAACGAGGCAAAGCGCGGCGTTGAGTTCCGCCATTCATTCGGCGAAATATCTTACCACTAGGTTCCCATGTTCCTTCTGTCTGCTCTGCTATGTGCAGGATTCTGCGTGAAGCTATAAAACGCAGTATTGAGTTCAAGATATTCTTAAAGAAAAGTATTTCTAGCTTATACCTAAAGGACTATTGTCCTTAAAACTAAGGGCTAAAGTGGGGTCGATTATGTTAAAGGATACATTGATAACACCAAAACATTGGTCTTGTGGGGATGGTAGTGGAACGTAAATATTTTTGACAATATTTTTTTTTTATTTTAAAAATATTGTTAATATAAAAAAAAATACTACATATTTTACATTTATAGAACATAAATTATTGTCCGTGTCCATATATATAAATATTTCAATAATATAGTAGCGTTAAGCAAAACCAAGTAATAAGAACTAAACGAAAAGGTACGAACTCGCTTTTGTATCCAAATATATACTGCTAACTGTTGCTAAGGCTTAAATAAAAAAATATATATATCAGAAACTAACGGACAATTATATTAATATTCTATATTAATTTTACATTCGTAACCGTAACCGAAATGTTTATTATATGTGTATCCGTATATATCCCTAACATCTCTGATCACCATACCACAAGTGAAGATCTAAGTATTTAAATCATGAATCTCTTACAGATAGCATAAGGGTTTCAGTGTGGCGCCATCTATTGAAAAGAGCTTGAAGTTAGAATGTAATTCCTTCGGCGTAGTTCTGATAGAAACCGCTAGGTGGCAGTACGAAACGAACAGAAAGATTCTGGAGACCAAACTAGATATCGGTATTTTTTTTAGTGTTGAAATTGCAATATTTAATTTTGTTACTGTTATTTTATTGTACAAAATTTATAAATCAAAAATGAATTAAATCAGTTTCACGTTGTATCCCCCA
>FAPJ01021859.1:0-12417 GCA_001485985.1 Heliconius ethilla aerotome | reverse complement strand
TGCAACTTCTCCACTTTACGAGTGTGCTTCTTTATCATCTGCTGATGATCAGCAAAGTGGTCCATCTTATCACCAGGTGCTGCAATCTACAAACCAGTGTTGAATTAAAATAACTTTTAATTATTAAAATCGTTGAATTTAATAACTAACTTAAATAACTTTAAGAACACAAATAGAATAGAAGTACTATAAAAACAAATAATACAGTTAAACACATTTAGTTTAAGTACTGATTATTACTCAGTCCAAAGGGCAACAAGATACACATTCAAATATTAAAAAAGAATGCTTCTGATAAGTAATTACAAAAAGACTAAAGTAAATATACTATTGAGCTTACAATCATCCTGTTGTATAAGTTTGATCCCCATTCAAAAAAGTGATTGTATTTTAATTATATATATTCATTTTCCTGTTCTGGTAATTATAGCACTGTATTGAGAATCATATGCATTCCGTCAAGTGGTGGGAATGGAGTATTTTGACATAAGCCTCTAAGTTTAGTTGTATTTTAAAACAGAAATCCTACTAAAAAATAAAAGTAGAAGTATATGTATACCACCTTACTACGATGTTTATCAAAGTTGGTTGCCTCGTCGGCGTGCAGCGTCCGCAGTTTCAGCAGGCGCGTCTCGTAGTGATGTAGCTCTACCTATTATATAAAGTTCTATATTGTACTACAGTATATGTATAAGAAAAACTCCTAAGGGTGGACTTACCATATATATATATATATTTTATATAATGGAGAATATAATATTATTCTTGTATTAGGAATAAAGGCCGAAGCAGGTTTGAGGCCGTCGTAGGACAGCGTCTGACTATAAACACGACGGTTGTTTGTTCGTTTCTCTCTCGATGGAATGACCTTTTTGCAATTGCTCGCCAAATGTTAAATATGATTTGTTTACCTTCAAAGAGGCCAGTTCGTCTACAGTGAAATTAGCTGCTGCCGCCAAACGCCACAGGCCTTGTACTTTAGGTTCAATGAACTCTTTGTTATTGGGACCTGTCAACGATTATCATTTTGATAAATAATTAATTATCATTATGTTAAAATATACGTATTGTATTTTTTTCATAAAAATCGTCTCTTCAGCAACTGTCTTATCATATAAGACCCATACTTTAGAACACAAAAAAATAACGTATTACGTATTATCAACGACATGTATAACGTATTACGTTATTTTTTCGGTACGGTATGGTCCAAAGCTAGCTACATTTTACGTTTTAAAATTATTATACGTTTTTTAAAAAATATACGAAATATACTTTTCCTATGCAAAAACACTAAATTTTTTAATGAATAATTATTTTATTAAACAGCTGAATTGTAAGATAATATTAAACAGGACTTTCATTTAGAAATAATAAATTTTAAAAAAGTAGACGGACTGTAAACGCGCTTAAATTCGATTCTCACTCTGGGCTATGAATTATTTTCGTTTTTCCTCTCTCAAAACAGAATGTCTCGAAAGTTAAAGAACGGAGTGACTAAACACTAAGATTTTCTTCGTCTGCCCTGCTGTATGTGGGATTTAGCGTGAACTAAAAAAAGTATCAGAATCTAATCCATGAAATATAGTCGTTATATTGAATTTATTCCTTAATAGTCTAGCTTTACGTTGCATCCCGAAAGATAGACAATGGCGAAAACCATCTTTAAAAGTGAAATATATAGAAATGTATGTAAATTGAAACAATTAAAAATATTTAATTATTACCTCTCGCAGCGAGTCGTTGCAGTCTATCGTAACCGTCTCTCAAGCCGCGATGTTTCTCGCGCACCAAGTTGGCCTTATCAACGAAGTTCTTATCGACGTTCTCGTTCTCGTTGTTATCACGATCGTAGTTGATGTCATTGAACCTTTCCATTTCTTCTTCGTTTACTGCATCTAGAAACAAAAAATTGTTGTGATATATCCTATACTGATATTTAGTGCTTAAGATTGAAAGTTTGTTTGGTAGAACTCGCTAAACTCAAAAACTACTGATTCTAATTATATAAATCCTATATGTGTTAAATAGTCCATTAGACGAGAAAAGCTGTAACCATATTACATTATGTCAATGGTGGCAATGGTACCCACTACCCCAGTGGTCAGAGTTAACTTAAAAATACTTAATACGTAACTCATAATCGTATCCATTGGACCACGCAAGCAAAACCGCAGAAAAAAACTACTTTGTTAATTAAAACATAAATTATAAAAACTTAGTAAATCACCCATTACACACTATCCATTGAACAGTTTAAAAACAAGTCAAAGGTCAACATTATCTCATATATGATTTTCCCATCATCTTATTTTTTGCTGTAAATGAGAGTGATAAGACTGTATTCCTTGAAGTGTATTTTAAATGAAGATACATAAACAATCTTTTAATTTAGGACACAGACAATTGTATTCAATTATGCTATTTATAGATGTATGCCAACATCACTTTATGGACTCATAAATTTTCTCGGAATCAGTATAACAATTATCTGTAATTAAAATATATTTATTTTTTTAGGACTACACATATTAGATATGGAATTAATATACTAATATATTGCCATTAGTTAAAAGATAACTAACATTTCTATCTGACTTATTACCAGGTTGTTAATATTATGTTGTAGGCAACCTAATATTATTGATAAAAACCCAATATAATTTCTACTCAGCGGAATGAATTACTTTCATTTTCTTGCTCTGGTAACTGGTCGAGTTTTGCTACTCAACAAGCAATGTCTTAAAAAATGGGGGGGTAAATAGGTAACAGAGTGTCTTAACACTAGATTATTTGCCGAATATACAGGATACATTGAAGCAAAACATCATCATTGAATACAGCTATAAAAAAATTACTTTTATACGCCTCTTGATCCCCAGTCTCCATATTAGCGAGTATGTCGTAGTATTGATCTATTTTGTCCTGATGATGAGTGAACTCTTCCCTTAGGGCTGCTAGCTCTTCACTTGTGAAACCTGAAGCTTCAGCTTTCGACCACAACATGTTTAGCTTCTTATCTTTAAATAAACTTTTATTAATGTAGCCATCCATAGCAGAGTTGTATGCCTAAAACATAAATAGTTAGGATTTGGATCTATATATATTTATTCTCAACTTCATACTGTACCCCGCATGGAGTAGTGAAGGTAGAGGGGGCCTAAATTTAAGACTCTTCTCCCCACTTTTCGAATTCTGTGGCATTGCATGTTGAGTGGAGGAACTCGATGCTGCCGTGACACCAAACCACAAAATTAAAATATAAAACGTTTCATTTCCTCAAGTAGAGATCATACCTACATCCTGTCACTTTTTCAGTCGCACATTTCCTGCTCCAACATAAATTTAATGGAGAGAAAGTGAGAAGAGTGATGTTATTATATATTCTCTCTGCATATACTTTGAAATATAAGTAAAGTAAACATACTGATATATTGAATTTCTTTTGGTGGCATCATATCAATTTGTTTTATATACAGATGGCTGTCAAGGCACACTGGGACAGAGTCAAACAATTGTGAGTTCAATCCCTATTCCCCTCTATTTTCCAATAAGACTTCCATTCCTTACTTCCCGCCAAATTCTTGACGCATTGTGTATTGAGTGGTAGAAGGCAATGCTGCTTTGTGTTGTTATCAAAGCAAATAAATGAAAATATTAAAATTTTAATTCCCCAGAGTATTCATTGAACATACAACCTGTGACTTTTACAATCAGATGCTTGTGCTTTGGAATGGTCATATTATTAAATTATTTTCATTTTACAGGTAGGCAATGTGTAAGAATGTCTCAACTTCTGGAAGAAAAATGGAGAACAAAATGCTTTGACAATTGATAGCTTCTCTCTGCATACAATGCTATATGCAGGATAAGGCAATAAGTTTAAAATAATGTCAAATGTTACCCTTAATCTCAGGTTTATGTATCATATTTTAAGTACTTATTAACTTATTAAAAACTTATCAGTATTGTAAAAAGACAGCTGTCATTGACACATAGTGCAGTGCTTTAAAATGCTAAATTATCTTATCTTTATTATTATTAAACTGTTTTAATATATATTTTAACATTGTAATGGACAAACTTGATTTGTACTAAACATTACCTTTAATTTAATAAACAAGTCTACAGTAAATTAGAAATTTATGTGAAGCTTTAACACTTTGTCACCAAAAATAAATAAATATTTCACATGTACTTAGTAACATATTAGTATAAGTATTTTTTTTAGCTTCATGCCATGCATATTATCCTGCATATTGTATGGTAGTCTAGAGACTACCTAGTACACTTGATGCCCCTTTTTTGCTGATTTTTTAAGACATTATATATTGAGTGATTGAATTGAATGCTGTGCAGTGAGAGGCTATCAAACAATACCCCACAATGAGCCAAATACTTATAAAATAAAAAGTAAATGTAATGTAAGTAATGTAATCTTACAGGATCTTGTTTTTGCCTGACATTAGCAGCATCATCAAAGTGTTCTCGTAATCCATAAGCATTCATTATATTTGTGAGCTTTCTTCTAAGATCTGCTTCTTTAAACCCTTCCTTGTCACCTCCTTCACTTTTTACTTTTTTATGTATAATTTCTTCTTTGTCTTGAATCATCAAATCACTATATAATGATTTCAGTTTTGGTTCCGTAAGACGCTACAATATCAAATAATAGAAGATGTATAGTAAGTAGATGAATCTCTTAACAATAAAGTATGTACATTATTTTTTAAGTAATTCAATTACTTTTTAATGGTAACTTTCAACTAAGGCGGATTTAAAACTTACCAGCTGGGCTTTTGTCCATAAAATATTTAATTTATTCATCCGAAATGGTTTCTCTAATTTTCTAAAATCTACTTCATTTATTTTTTTCTCATTAGCTTTTTGGCTGTACTTATTCTCACAAAATGCACAACTTATCAAAAACGCTATGGTTAATAATTTTATGTGATTTGAAATCATTTTTAATATATATTTAAATGTATATTTTAATTTATTGTTGCATTAACCACTGATCTATCGCTTGAAGACTGTAACAGTCTTCTAACACAGGATTTGCAATATTCCTATTTTCCTTTACTATAAACAAAAGAAACTGTGATATCAATAGGAACGTATTATAATTAACAATCACAATAATAGTATAATTGGAATAATTACTCGTTTCACATCGATAAACAGAACAAAATAACAAATCACGGCCAAAGATGCTTTACTTTTGTCGGCTGTCATTACACGTCTGTCATCTACTTCTTTCTACGCTAGCTTGTTTCTATGCTATTGCATAGAATTCCCGATTGGGAATATACATAACAAATTAAATTGTCATTTTTTTTCTAATTGTATTATCGTCAAATCACGTGTTTTTTGCTTTATTTATTATTTAGACCTATAACAGAGCAGATTTTTTTTAAAAGTTCCAATTCCGAAACTATTATTACCTTAAACGTCTATTTTAATAGTTTTATAGTACGCCGTCTTGGTAAAAATTTGGTCGCAGTGATTCTGATTATTCGTTAAAATAAGATTTATTGTTAGTCTGTATTTTAGATTGTTGATCTGTGGTGTACATATTTTATGACCACAGATTACGTAAAACAGATTAAAAATTCATAATAGCAACTAATATCATTAAATTAAATTGTTAAATTATATGAAGTACATATATTTAAGTATATTTTAATATAAAATTAATTAACAATTAACTATTCATTTATTATTTTTTGTGCTGGTAATCATTAGTCCAATTAATGGTGAACTTCAAATTTTCATTTGACATTTGAACGGGAAACAGATTTTATCATCCGAAAGTAGCTCCAAGGTACAACTTATAAGTGGCGTTGTCCGATGAGGTGTTGACGCTTCAGTTAATATTTTTATTTTGGAAAAAATGTATAGAAATCTAAACATTTATCACCATCGTAGTGTGATTGTAAAATCATTGTTTTAAATCAAAGTTTCATTTTATCTTGACAATTTATCGAAACGAATACAAAACACTTCATAATGGGAGTCTGCAATCTACCCGTCTGATTGCATCTCATAATTCGTCGAACCATCGGAACTTTCTCTTAATACCTTGCAAGTATACTGTTACTCAACATTTAGTTGTGAAAAGAGGTCTGAGCAATCTCTGATGATTTATAACGGTAGTTTGTAATTGACGTCAAGCGTTCGAAGCTTACTTTGACGATATTTGTGTAGTGTAATGTATTAAGTGTTGTGATGGTGGAACGCGAAGGGATGCGCCGTGGTGGCTGCGGCTGGGGTGGCGGAGTTCTGGGCCGGTGGTCGCTCCGCCGACTCCTATTAGACAGCCCTTTGGTTGGCAGAAGACTTGCTCACTCAGGTAAATTATTGTTCACATTTTATGATAAAAAATCTGTACTGTAGGGAAATATGATTCATGCTATAAGAATGGTCTTTATCAATTTTTTAAGTTCAATTGATATGTATTTTATCATTTTAAAATTTATTTATAAAGGAAAATATTCCATTTGATGTACAATAGACATTTAATTAAAATTCTTACATATTCATTTAAATCACTATAACAACTAACATCATAAATTAATTTTCAATTGAAAAAAAAACAATTTTGATGTTGATTGTTTCTTACAACCATAACCAATTGTAAGACATTGGAGCAATAATATCTCTCAATCATATGGGTCATTGCCATTGGCTTGGTCAAGCCTTAGCCTATGTCTGACCTTTATTTGTTAGTGTATAAGATTGACATTATGGTTAATGAGAGTAATAATAATATATGTTAAATATAGAATCTAATGCTTAACCATTAGATCTTACTGTCAATCTTTCATTGTTTACCTGCTTTTCTACTTGAGTGATAAATATAAAATTTATTATTTAAATATTAAATCCAATTTTCTGTATATCCATTTCAAAATTAAAAGAAACAACAGTCACAGAAGTTCTACTTGATTAGAAAAATTGAAAACATTTTTCTTTATAATAATAACAGGTGGTCATCATATCAATAATATTTTTTAATTCTGTCTTACACTTATCTAACTAAACAATGAATGCTCTCACATAAGTTAAAACTCATTTAGCAATAAAAATGACTCATTGTTTCTCATACTAAACAATGATGAGAAATTATTTCACAATAATACTGAATAATTCATTCACTTTATCAATTTGGAGCTAAAATTACATTATTCTGTTGTTTTTTTTTTGGCAAATTAAAAGTAGTTGAAATATTATCAGTGTTTAATTATGATATTAATACAAAATTATTCATTTTGTGTGTTAAGACATTTATGCATTTGCAAATTTTTTTGCAAGATTATATTCATAATCTATATATAAAATAAAATAGTATTATTTTTTGTCTTTGTTGTGCTATGATATATATTTAAACATATATGATTTTATGGGATTAATCCTCACTTAGGGGAATGATTGTGTTCTATTTTGAGTTCCTCTATGAAATAGGCAATGTCAAGAAATTTGAATGGAAAATCGCTAGTGTCAAAACCCTACCCTTGATGGAGCCTTGGCTTACTCTACTATGCAAGAAAGAATGAAAATCTCCTTTCTCATGTAAACATTTTATATTATTATATGTACAAAACATAACACCTTAGCCCAGTTTCTCAAAGGCCACTAGCAACTTATTTTTGTAACACATCATTTATAAACATAATTCCGCAAGGCTGAGGAAGATATTAAAGTAATGGAATCTACACTCAAGGTGTATCCATTTGAGGTGTGCTAAAATGAATACAGCATAAATATTTAAAAAGTTAATTAAAATATAAGTATAATCATAATAATAAAGCTACATATAAAAATCATCTATAAGTAGTATTTTACTAACATCTAGATTGTTGGAAGTTATCCCAATTTGTTATTTTAACCATTATTTATTTTTCTTTGTAATTTTTATATTCTCATACATGAAATGATCAACAAAGATTACTGAAAACCTTTTTTTTTATAAATAAAGGAAATTGTTATTAACAATTATGTACATTACTAGCGACCCACTGTCAGCTTAACCCACTTGAATTACTCAATTATATATTTACTAATTTGAAATATTTGAGTGCTCGAATAACATTACTATTTTACAAACATTATCCATACAGTGACAACTAAAGTTTCACGCAATACACTGAAATAGTAGTGTGCTTTTATTTTGATTAGGTTAAAAAACAATAAACAATAGGTTTTCTTATATACCTTCCAAGTACTGACAGCTATTAGTTATAATTTTATTATATGTACAGATATATTTATATCCTGCACGCATCTTCCGCATTTTGCGTAGGAAAAGCAACCTTTTTGCTTATCTGCAATTTAATGGCGGAAACACGTTATAGGTGTAACAAGCCCGGGGTAACATCCTAGGGATGTTACGGAACTTCCAATAGGTCGTAACTTCCTATTCATATAACATATCCTACTCCGAATTATTAAATCGGTATCATAATGTAAATTATGTACATCTAAAATGTGATTACAACAATTCCTTCCATTTCTAAGTAAAAAAGTGCGTTGACTTTAAAAAGAGTTATATGCAAAGAACATCATTGAAACAAAGAATAAAGAACACTCGTATGATGAATGTGGTGTTGTCAAGATATGGCTGACTTAAAGCAATAGTTGTAAAATTAAATATTTCAGGGCTAATAGAATCAAATCGCGACCTTTGAATATGCCAGTGGACTTCTATAAAAGTGAACGAAACATCGCATTTTTTAAAAATAAATTTTCGATTAGCAAATTCAATCAATATTAGGTATATTGATTGAATTTGCTAATCTCATTTAAAATGTAAAACTAAGACGTGAAAACCAAAGCTCGAAATAGAATAATTTTCCACATTTTATATGTAAACAAGAAAAACTAAATATAAAATACACCTCACTAGCTTAAAATGTTAGGTAGGTTTTAAAGTGTCAGTCACTTTTTACAAGACACTTTTGTCACTTGTTAAGTTATATGTTTTTTTTTCTCGCACGACGCGAGGCGGCGTGGAGACTTGAGAGGCGCGCAACTAGGGCGATGGAACATGACATACACTTATAAGCATTTACGAATATATCTCTATGAATAAAAACCTCTACATTCTCCCCTATTACCCTTTGACTTGGTTAGTGCCCAAATTTAATTTTCAATAAAAAAAACATGATTTTGTCTCTGATTGTTTTTATTAGGGGCCAATTTCACAGGACTTAAAATGATTTATAAGATCGTGCAATAATTAATTATATATTTATAAAAGGAAGTCACAGAGTTTCTACGAAGTTTTAAAACGTTATTCATACAATAAATTTCTGTGGATTTACTGACTTACAAATGTTTGAGTTTTATATTATTAAGTTAATGTAAAAGCTATACTTATTAACATACTATTGCTTAAAGGACATTTTTCTATGCGTGTACATGTTGCAGTAGAGACTATTATTAGGGATTCTTGGTCTACACAGTTAAATACACTGACATTTAATTTTTAATATAAAATAGTCACTTTCTTCAGATATAATTTTTAGACTGTTATTTTTAATCAAGAAAAGGTAACGTTAAGAAAATATTTGAAGTTAAAAATACATACCTAATAAAGACATAAATAAATAATAACAAAAATAGAAGCTTTGTATATTCACGTAATGCGCGTCCACTTTGATCATGTAGGCGAGTTTAAATCCAATTGAATAAAACAAGTTTTGAGAAAAGGGTGACCATTTCCAAGGCTTTATAATTATAATATATGACATTTTTAAATAAAGGCTAAGTAATGTCAAAAATTAAATTTCAACAGGAATCGAGCCTAAAACCATCTTGTGTAAAAAATATTTAAAACATGCTCTATTATTCAATATATTTCACCTCTTAACACTAGGTTCCCAGGTTTCCTCTGCCTACCCTGCTAAAAAAAACGTATGTTATTTTAGTATACAACTATATTAATATATGCTAGCTCCACAGACCATGTAGGTACTATGCGAGGCACGCATGCCATGCAAGTCGTAGTAATATTGAGAAGCAATTTCCATAAAGGGACATAGCGTTTCCGCGTCTGGCTTCCCAGGCCTATAGATTAGTTGCACCACATTACCTGCATACATTATATAATTTTAAAACACATATTTAATGGCCTATTTTTTTTTTTTAATATAGATAGTGCATAGTTGAATGCCTTTTTGAACTTATTACATTTTATTTTTGTTTTAAAATAATTTTTGATCTTCAATCTTTAATTCATTTTTTTTTAAAAGTTACTTGTGAAAAATTGTTTGGAATAAACACGATGGTTGTAGTTTTATTTCTTACTGTAATGAAAAAATACGATTTTATAGTTTTATTTGCCCGCTCTGTCAACAAAGCTTTGAGATATTGAGATAGGCGGAAAATAGGGACACGAAGTGTTTTAACATTAGGTTCCCTTTGTCTCCCTTGCTATATGCGAGATACACCGTTGAAGATCTACATGTTTTCTTCAATATGGCACAAATTTATAATTTACATTACACTATTAATATTTTACGTAACTATTGCATCTTAATATTTAATCTTTCGTAAGATTTACAATCTAAACATATGAAGCGACGTATTTATTTCTCTCGAAAGTGATCGCGGCGGCCGCGGTGTCGTTTTCGAACACGTGGCTGTGGAAGCTGGGTGAAAGTGACGTGCACAACGGTCCTCCTCCCAACTGGGTTACCTTAATTTGTTTTTCGAGAAATAACGAACGAACGAACTTTCATTGTGGAAGTTGATGTTTTGTTCTAAATTAATAGTCAGACCTAGTTTTAGCGGATAGTTGCTAAATGATGAAAAAGTACCTATTTTAGTAATACCTACTACCTATATTTTGAAAAGAAAAAGAATTTCTAAACAATTAAAGGCAGAAAAGACATTGTACTCCTTGTATGGACATTTTACCATTTAAACCCGATTATTACAAGAAAATATTACTATTCGAGATAATGAGTTCTTCTTTACTATCTATCTATATTATATGAGGCCATCCTGGCACAGGGGCATAAGTGTGTGACTGTGACGCGAGGTTGTGGGTTCGATCCCTATTTGTGAGAATGAGTTATTATTTATTAATATTTTAATTTCTTCGCTCTGATGCTGCGTAAAGCTGATTTAATTTAATTTTTATATTATCTATTTGTCTACGTTCAGTTTTTGTTATGGTGTCTTTATTATTTCCCCTTCGTATTAAATTACAATTACGTAGTAGCAGCGCTGACGTGAAATTTTCATGCATGGAAGCAAAACGAAACGTGAGAGAAAATTTACGACAATACATGTTATGCAATTTTATAACGTTAGATCTCAGAGAACTTTCTATTTATATCTAAGATATTATTTATAATTCACTTGACGAAAGAAAGGTAAAGGTAAAGGTTCCGTTTCCTAATTAAAGCCGAATTTGCATTGTCTATTGAGTGGTGGAACTCAGGCCCGCGCTTTGCCCCGTTACCACAGTGAAAAAATGAAAATATTAAATATTTCATTTTCTCGAGTAGGAGTCGAACCCACAAACTATCGTGTTTCACAGTCGCTTGTGCCCCTACGCCATGACTGACCTCTTTCTTATCGTAATGATACTTCACTACGTTCTTAACTTTACGCTCATTTATAGGCATTGATAGTCGAAGTTTAAACATTTCCCCAAATGCGTAGTGTTCTATTATTTCTCACACAATACCAATTTGAATGACGTCAGATTTACTTTTTAATTACAAGCTATCTACTCTAATATAAATAAATGTATGCCTCCAAATTTATTGTATTGTAATTGAGTGTAAAACTTCAATTCTTATCACCTGGCTTATATTTAAATATAAAAACACATAAATTCGTAAAGTAAATACCTTAATGTATTTAAATGTTGAACTAGAAAAAGTTGCTTGGAACTGCTTAAAGTAAATATTGAGGCTTAGATATGGAAAAGTGGGTCATCTCGATCCCGAAGCCGAACGTCTGTTGTTACAAGAGTGCAGAGTGGGTATACTTACCATGAATGTTCTAGGTACCACCTAGGTAAACTTTGTTTTCTCACAGAGTTCTATTTATTTTGCATTTTAAATGTAATAACTAAGTGTGATTTTTTTACCATTACTCAATTTCTACGGTGTATGAAAATTTATATTATAAATGTAATTTAAATACTGTAGGTATGTATGTTAAATATGTAGGGAGTTGAAATAAGTTGATAATCCTTGTCGTTAAAAAAAACATAGCAAGCAAGGTATTTAATATATATTTTTAGCTTCACGGTGTATCCCGCATATAGCAGGGTAAGCAGAGGGAACTCGCTTTAAGACACTCTATTCCTATTTCCCACTTTCCGTTGAATTCTCGAGGCAGTGCCATTTTAGTAGCAGAACTCAACGCCGCGCTTTGCTTCGTTACCAGAGCAAGAAA
>FAPJ01021855.1:0-20139 GCA_001485985.1 Heliconius ethilla aerotome | reverse complement strand
CCACTGTTGGACATAGGCCTTCCCCAATTCTCGCCACCACACTTGATCCTCAACTTTTCGGACCCATCCGCTTCCCGCCAACCTCTTTATGTCGTCGGCCCATCTGGCAGGGGGGGGTCGTCCCACCGGTCGTTTATATTATAAAAAAAATAATTAATGCAATTTCTTTAACTTTAATAAAACTTGTTAAAAATTGACGAAAAATTAAGAATAGTGTCATGCAGTACTAACTTCTCATCATCTACACCACATGTTGCAAGGAAGGACATGAAGACAGCGAAATATAATTATTTAAAAAAACGGACTATCTGATTTCTTTAAAAAGTGATAAAATAAAAAAGTAAGAAAAAGAGACAAGATAAATTTCATATTTACAAAGCGCGGCGTTGAGTTCAGTCATTCAACATACAGTCTAAAGTCAGTAAAATGAGGAACGGAGTATCTTAACATTAGGTAAACTCTGCCTGTCCAGCTAATGCGGGTAGGGATAGCTTTACAATTCTTTTAATTTATAGTTTCATGTAGGTATGCACAAACAAGCACATCTCGGGAACACAAGTTCTCGGTAAGTATTATATTACTGGAATAGACTCTCCGGCGGCACAAAGGCGTGTGTTGGACAATAGCCTTGCATTTAGCGTAATCTCCGCCTGCATCGCGGCCTCAGCGCGGTCCGCTTGCGGCCGCGGCCTGTCATTACACGCCAGCGCACGGAGATCTCGCTGATAGTATTGAGTTACTTTTGTCGAGTGACTGACTGAAAACGTACGTAAACTGTACGTGGCTCACATTTCACGATTGTTTATGAAAAAAAACTCGCGTGGATATTGACATTGTTATAGTAATATATGTGTAATTATCCTGCTTACACATTTTTCTTTAGAGTACTTTTTGTTATTTATATAAAGTATTAGTACAATATAAAAATAGCAGTAATTAAATAACATTAATCCCACATTTGTCCAAAAAAAAATGTATACTCCTGCCTGACAAGTATTACTTGTGCTTGTATAAACTACAAATCGAACAAATAGACTTATAACAACGAACGTTTAAAGTAAAAACTCAGTCTCAATGGGGTTTATACGAGTAAAAGGTAACAAATTGCTGCTTGAGTCGTCTAATCCGAGGTATGGTCACTTCAGCAGGCTCCTTTGTGACGCCTCCTTGTGCATCACACCTCTGGAGTAACTCGAGTCGTGAGCAGCGGTGCCAGCAGTGCGCGCGGTCAGGCACAGTGGTCAGCTTTTATAAAAAAATACAATTAAACTTTTGAAAAGCTCGTTGAATAAAGTTCTTAGAATTTAAGCGGCGCGGCGTTTGGTTTTGGATGAGTGGTATCGAACTGTAGGTACATTGTATTTGTGTATCTGGAGCTTTTTTGCATAATTCTTAATGTGGACTAGTTTATAATACGATTATTTATTTTGAGTTTCATTTCATTTTCCGCTGAATTCTACAGGCATTGCGTGTTAAGTTCCGGAAGTCAACCCTGCTTTTCCTTGTTACCAGAGCGAGGAAATGAAAATATATTTTATTATTGCCTCTCGCGGGAATCGATTCTGTCGTATACCTATATGGGTTCTATGATAAGTCAGAAGCGATAAGGAAATTAGATGAGAAATCCAGAGCCAAAGTCACAATGATATGGCAGAATAGAAACGTCTCTAGCGTCACTAAAATGAGACTCGTGCCAACCCTTGTCTTCTCGGGTTTCTTGTACGCATCGAAGTCGTGGTCGATCTGAAAGAGGAAAAAAATTAAAGTTATTGTTTCAAGTTGAATTTAAGTAAGGAAGACAATAAGCAAGTCCTAATAAGGTATTATCATGAACGGCGTCTGTCGCGGTGGTCGCGTGGCCTGCGAGCTGCGGCTGAGGCCTCACGCCGACGGGGACGATTGTGATACGTCCGCTGACGAATACTCCCATGCTTAAACGATAGTGATGTTATATACCCGTGTGTCGAGCGTTTTTAGATTCACGCTGTATCCCGCATATAGTGAGGTGGGCAGAGGAAAATTAATATTAAGACATTTCGTCCCCACGCATTGTCCAATGTTCAAGACTTTGCGTATTAAGTGGACGAGCCCAACGCTGCGCTTTGTTTTGTTATGTGAGCGAGGAGGACCAAAAAAATAATTCATTTCTTCGAATGGAAATCGAACTAACAACCGTATTAGAAACAGTTAGATGTTGTGTAGTCACGACACGATGCTCAGTTGTCCATCTTATTTTAAATATACTCTTTAACTGGATTAATTACATTTATTTTAGCCTTTGAAACGTTAACTATCACACAATAGCCACAAGCAGAATGTATTTTCGAATACTAATCTGGTCAAGGAAATTAATTTAATACACAAAAAATATAATTATTTTATATTTAAAAAAGTATGAAATAAAATTAATTGAATAAACAGAGAAATACCGACTTATGGCTATATATATATTAGATAGAGATTGGATTAGAGTTATGTAAAAAGTTTTCCTTCTTCAATGCACGAATCAAATCGAAATCCATTTTATTTAATTGATATATGTGTAAAATGTTGACCCGATGTCCTTTTTAAAGTCTCACTTTATAATACTTTCCTAATTAAACTAATTTTCATTAAATAATATAATAATTTATTGTACGGTGGTCGATATCGATAGTTCCATTGTTTGGTCTGCATCACTAGAGGGGCGGGACGAGAGCGCGAAATTGGAGGAAAACTTTCGTAAGGGGAAATGAAATGGGATTGATAAAAATTGGAACCAAGCCGCCCGGACAGGGACGGACTCAGGGAATATAGTAAATATGCTATTTAAAAACTATAATTACCACAATGTCCAATATTTATGTTTGAGTCAGATCATAGGACATAAGATTGCGATTTATTTTACCAGCCTAGAGACCTATATTTAAAAGCTTACCATACATACAATTATATATATATTTTAAGCAACTTCAATTTATAAGGTGCACAAGTATACATTTAAGTGTGATCAATATTAATTTTATAATAAAACTGACATAATAGTTAGAACAACAAGAAAAAAAAGTATTGTTTTCGTCAATCACAATTACTGCTTATAAATGAAAGAAAAGCAAACTCCATCCCTGTATTTTCTGAGGGCACGAAATTCACTTAGCGTCGTTTGTCGAAGCTTTTCGCCTCTTGAAACTTTTCAATAGCCGGGAATCGAATTCCATCCCCTCCCCCCGACACCCGCCACCCGACACCCGACACCTGCCGTAACCTGCCGTAACCTGCCGCCAACGTGTACGTAGTCCGTAGCGCGTATCCCGTAGTTACGTCTTGCTGGTATTACGATATATAAACATAAGGATATGTTGAGTTGACGTGGAAATTGATGCTTCAATGCTCTATTGGGGCCGCTGTGGCGCAGCGGCACAGTGTTTGACTGTAAGTGCGATATATTATGCATGTGGGTTTGACTCCCACTTGGGGGAATGATTTCATTTCTGGGTTCCTCCTGCCTACTCCGTTGTAAGGGAGAAACAGCGTGAAATTAAACAAATATTCTATAACAGATTGTTTGTTTTTTAAATGATTTTCGTTTGTTCCGGTAGAGCTGGGTAGAGTGAGTAGTGCTTGTTCTCCCAAAAAAGATGCGGATACTTTATAAAGTGTAAGTATGTGTAATGGTTTTATTTTCATTTATGACTTTTTTATTTCTTATTTATTTATTGCAAAAAATATAAAAAGTAATATAAGCATAAGAGCGTATAAATAGTAAACACCTATATTAGCCCCACTCTTTATCACAAACAAGTACATTAAGGACAATAGTGCAGATGATCCCGCAAAGGTGTTAACACGCAGGGGAGAACTTATGGAAGTTCATGTTTACAGGATGTTCTAAAGAATAGAGTACTTTACGAGTAAAAATAGACGAATATTTAAAATTATATTAATATTTATTTATTGTACACTAGTGGCGTTTTGACAGAGTGAATAACAAGTTACCATCATGTAAGTTGTCCTCCGAGTGGGAATCGAACTCACAACCACCGCGTTGACAGTCATACACCGCGGCGTCACCAAGGCTTTAACTTATAAAACAATAGAATTAAATTAGGGATTTACTCAAATACTAGTCAATAGCGAAGTGAGCGAAGTCACGCCAAGTTCGCTCTTCGCGTGTTGGTTTAGGACGCACTTCTAAACAAGTGACTACAACATTCCTACACTTGGAATGAGACAGTTAATTAAATCTTGCAACTCACGTGCCAAGCTTACTTCATTAACTAACAAAACTTGATATACACTCGTATGTGTGCAAGTATTTAACATTTATACAGAATAAAGATTATTTGGTCGCACATTGTTACTATTGCTAATTTACTGTACCTACTTTAGGCGAAATATAAATATAAAGAACTGGAGACTCAAATATGGCTTCGTTCGCTTTATGTTGCTGTTATATTATAGCCAAAGGAAAATATATTTTTAAAAAATAATATATTTAATTTTACAACCAGCCTGTACATTCAAATTGATTCCATATTCTCCGCGCGCATCAAACCGTGAAATGTCTCACTCGTAATCTATGACCATTAGGCGTTAATATACAAAATGTTACACTCGACCACTGAATTACTTCTTCATAATTCCAATATACAATTGTAAACCTTGGTCGAAGGTATTAAGATTCAAAATCCTGCAAAATAATTTTCATTTAAACCGAAATGCGTAACGAATTTGTACACCCTACCAATAACTTTGAATTTTAAAAGCGTTTAAGCTATTCTAGTCTTTAACTTATAGGAAATATATATGAATTTTTGTTGTTTCTATTTTCTATGGAAGTAGCGTGTTATATTTTTTTGCAATATTTCTCCATAATCCCCATAGAAATGATTATTAAACGAATATAACAGCGTGAGGTCGAGCTGTTTAGGAGATTACACGGAATTATGTAGAGCCCATTGAAAATTACATTTAATGATATTAATAACGTGGCAAATGTTGTAAGCAGCGATACTTAGAGGATAAGGCGATAATCTGTATTGAATATTAAAATTAGTTAGTTGGTTTTCCCGCTCTGGTAAGCTCAGGAAGTACGGAGTTAAGTTCCACCGCGCTTTGTCCCGAAATTTGCGTGAAAAGTGGGAACCGGAGTGTCGTAACACTAGCCTACCCTGCTGTATGCGCAATACAGCACGAACCCGCAGCGTGTTGCCTGTCTGTTGAGAGTCACAGGCTTGTGTCCCTCGATACAACAATATTACTGTCTCAAATATAATATTACTATCTATTATTACTAAATATTTGTCTAAATAATAACAAGTAAATGTGTAATCTAAAAAGGATATAAATATTTAATATACTTTTTTCTTGTGTAGTCCATAAACTAAAATATATTAATAAAAAAGAGAAGCGATAATTTAAATGAAAATACATGTAGTTCGCCGGCAATTGTTCCGACTTCATAAAAAGTAAATTAACGTTTTGCATCCGCTTCAAATTAAAACCCGATGAGTCGAGGCATTGCATTTGAGGAAGTAATAAAGAAAATGCATTCAGCATCCTATGTTATTTCTGAGTGTCCAAGGTACGAGCGGTTGGATACATGTATTTTTTACTTACATTATAGCAGAGAAGTGAGGGATAACCTAGTGTTGAGTCACTCTTTTCTCCTTTTTTATGTATTTTAGATAAATAATTTATAGATTTAATTTGTCAGTATAATAAAACCTATGTGTTTAACAAAATGATACAACTGATTGTGGATTATTAGTAATTTATTTAGTTTTAATAAAGTTATTTACCGTAACTTATTGGTATAGTCTGTCCACCGTCAACAGGGTCTGCAGGGTCTGCAGGGTCCACAGGCTCGACAGCGCGGCCGCCCCGCGCCCGCCCGCGCGCCGCACCGTAAAACAACACAATGAGCAAGTGCCGTTAATACGATTAAGTTCCCATTTCCCGTTCTCTCTCTATTTCATTTCGTTCGCAATTAGACGAGTAACGAGCTTCTATACTTTATCGTCGATGTTGTTCCCGAGGCGCGCTTGGTTCATTTTTATTTGTTGTTCCATTTATGTTTGAAACATTGTACATATCGCTGTGTGCTGTATCCTGCTTCTTATTTGTTTACTATGTAATCTTAAACACTTAACAAACTTATATTAAACAAATTATAACTATAACTTGGAAGTTGTTCCAATTACGGGCAGAACGTGGAGTGTCTCAATTCTAGGTTCGTTCTGCCTTCTCCGCCGCGTGGCCGCGGGTAGCCACGTGACCCTGCCACTGACGTGTCACTTGTAAGTCGGTTGTACTGAGAGACTCAATTATAATTTTTGCAATAATATATCGTGTCAGTATTGTCAGCATTTGATTACACACATTTATACATACATTAGCATTATTTTAGTAAGTATTCTTAAATATAAACTAATATGTTGCGCTAAACTAAGGAAAATTTAAAATCAAAGGACGACTGTCAAATATACTCATACAATGTTATTAAATAAATAAAGTATATTATTATTATTATTAATAATGTACATATGTTCGTTACACTAATGCTAAACGACTAAACTGATTTGGATTGAATTTTTATTGATTTAACCCGACATAGGTTAATTTTTTATTGAATATTTTTTAACAATCAACCTAGAACCACCATTGTTGCGAATTTGGAAAATTAGATTTAGAAAAGTTGATTTTAAACACTTCAAAGAATTTTTGAATATAGAGACATGGTTCTTGAAAAATTTGTTTTCTTGAGAATGCTTTTGCAATAACAGTTTTTAGTAGCTAAAGTATATGAGAACCGCCTCGAACACAGATTACATGTAATTTAGGACCGAGGGCATCATTATATTTTGTAATATAAAGAAATCAAATGTGCCGCCTCCTTGAACTAATCCTCGTTGCAAATATATCAGTTTCGCACTATTGTAGAGACGGACAATGCTTTTGCGTAACACTTTGCAAACATAATAAAGCGATGATAAAGTAAAACTTAAGCTAAACCCAACCTTATTGTAATGTGATAAGAGAATATCTCTATTTCAATGATGCCCAAATTAATTTGTAAGTACGTGCCAAATAAACGTATTGTATAAAACCGCCAACTAATACAATCTAATATTTTCTTTTACATCTCTCGTCCTCGACTTTACAATAACGCAGTAAGAAACAAACTGGTTTGTTGTGAATTTTTTTTTAAACCTTAAGTGATTACAAGGTGTCAGATTTGACGATTTTTTGTATGTTTGCGCAAATCTCAAGAACTCTATTATTACATGTTGTATTGTATGACGTTGTTTGAAAACATGTGTCGGCTTGAAGTAAGCTGAAGATTAACACTTTTGTGATAAACTACTTGCCGCTTCAGTTAAACTGTAATGTCTCGAAAATTTTATACAAAAACGTTCTATAGCATTTGTATTAAAAAACTTTAAATAATAAAATTAAGTTGAAAATGTTAATATTAGCGATAAACGCTTAGCACAATGTTATTAATGTTATGCGTATTTCTTATAATAATAATAAGCATTAATTATTTTATTTTTAAATGTAAAAAAAATGTCTGAATACTTAGAAATGAATAGAAATTGAGGGAACCACAATTTGATCCAGACTCTCTTTCAAACTTAGAAATATATTTAAGTGTCTAAATATTGTTAAGTATTTATAACAGCAAGCGTATGAAACTGTATCTACATGTTCCAAATATCTGCTCATATGAGATTTAAAACTGCTCAAACATGGAATCATATAAGGTGACATCACATTGAAACTAACACACACAGCCTTTAAGTAAAATAAGTCTACAAATATCTAGAACAAACACACAGGCACACACAGGCACAGGCTTCTTTAAATAAAAGATATATAAGTAAAAACAAAAAAAGGCCAGTGGTGGTGCAGGGGCACAAAGTATGACTGTAAAACCGATTGGTTGAGGGTTCGATCCCCTTTCGAAGAGATGAAATATTTTTTAAATTTTTTATTACCATTTCTTCTGCCACTCGTCACGCCATACCTCCAGAATTCGGCGGAAAGTGGGAACCGGAATGTCTTAACACAAGGTTAAGACCTACCCTCTGTCTACTCTGCTGTGTGCGGGATACAGCGTGAAGCTGATTTATTTTTTCATTTATTTAAAAAAAAACTTTTGGTATAGCTTCTCCCTTTATTCCTAGCAGGGTAGTCAAAGGCAAAAGAGCACCCAACGGGTCTCTGCAACTGCAAGACGAAAGAAGTATCTCGCCTGTTCCACGGATATGTTTTTTTCAAACATATGCATTTACGTGACCTTCCCCCAGTATCGTCGACAGTGTATTCTCGAAGGTTAACCGAGTACTTCCCCTGCCTCTCTTACTAGTTGCTTTTGCTATAAATTATTATTGCCATTCTTTCGAGGTGTCGAAATAATCCGAGCACGCCCTTCTTCGTGAATGAAGAAGGGGCTCGGCTCGCTTTAATTACATGATGATCTAAAGTAACCAGAGCTGGTGTGAAGTAAGTATATATACCTCCTAGTTACTTCAAATATTACTTCCTTCACAACTAATAAAAACACCAAACACCTACAAAATAGTAATAAACAGTCCTCACAAATCAATCTCAAAAACTAATTCCGAAAGCTTTTGCAAAATCGCTTACGAATAATCGCTCGCCAATTAACACTGCTTATTTCCTTAATTTTGAGCGATTGCCCGTTTAAAAACGTTGCATTCCAATACACTATTTTACAAACGAAACCGAATTCTATATTGTGTAGCTTAAAGTTAAATATCCCATACACTTTATCTCCTAAGACATGCTGATTTCCAAGTCAATTAGTGTTAAAGTATTTTATGCTCTACTGTAAGTATATAAGGTTTATATTGTAATGTACTAAGCGACGAGCAGAGTTAAATGGGAAATTGTGAGCTAACTCAGCGACGCGGACGTCGGAATAAAACAACTCCTTGCGCTAATAATGAGAGAGGACGCGCAGAGTAATAATGAGAGAGGACGCGCAGAGTTGGTTGGGTTCGATTCCCACTATAAAATGTGAACACCTGCATCTTCTCACCTGGAGCCTCACTCACTCACTCCAGTGAGGGAGTGTTGATTAAAGACACATACGATACATACAGTACGGTCTTTACATCTTTCAAAAATATTTCTTATTTGTTGTAGGTTAAGGGAAAAAAAACACAGGTAGTGTTTTTATATTATCAATAATTTATTTAGAATTAGTATGAATATTTTTAACTATTTTATTTATTCCACACTTAAGAAAGAAATATACATTTTAGCAAAACGAATAAAAATTTGAACGTAGCAGGGTTTGAGTCCGCGCCTCTTGGAAACCGTCCCAGCGCTCTGACCGCTAAGCCATTCTTCTTATTAGTATGAATGTTCATTGAAACACACTTCACTTGATGTAAGAATGTCCAGTGAATGACGCTAATTATAGTTAGTTTGTTCAATTCTACCTTCATGCGACTACATGCGACTACATGCGACTACATGCTAGCTAGTATACCTTCAATTATTATAAATGTGTACTCTAGTTGTCGCTAGTCTGCACAACCGTGAACAGAATCAAACGGCAAAGCTAACTAAGCGCTCATTGAGCACACACACACACACACACTCGCTGGTACTTCTGTAATGTCTAAATATTACCACTTAATTAGGTGAATATTCATTAAATACATTTATGAAATTTTTTTCAGTTTTCAACAGGATTAGAAAAACCAATCCAAGAAATTAAAAAGCACAAGGGGCACAAGGGTGACTGTTGTGCGACGATTGTGGGTTCGATCCCCACTTGACAGAATTAATTATTATTTATAAACATTTTCTTCGCTACCAGGGAAATTAACACACAATGTCTCGAAAAATTCGTCTGAAAGTGCTGTGCGCAGGATACAGCGTGAAGCTGATTATGGAATATCTTCGTAAAAGTTGATTATATTAAGCCTTAAGATACTTACCTACTAGAGATATCAATAATAATGCAATCATTTCACAAGTAAGTTTTTTTATTAAATATGTCGAGAAATATGACAACACAATTAAATAAGCATAAAGAAGGTTTTATAATTATCATTTGAAATAAAACTAGTTGTGAAATACATTTACCAATTATAATAATTCTTGTCGTTATATTGTAACGTAATAGTAAATTAATTAAAAAAATACATTGTTAATACGAGTATATTTCATTGGGAAAATTTTTAATCATTCTACAGGTACTCAGATCTGGGACCATTTTTGATTTATGTATATTTTTGTTTAAAAGCATCGGTCAATATTAGATCACTTACCTTCGTTTAATATTTACATATAATTATTACTAAAATGCTATGTTATTCTTAATTACAAATTTCGTAAAATAGAAGATTGATATAATAATCTACTTTTATACAATACTTTAAAACTATTTACAATAATTCCTTAAAACTTTCACACTGGTAATGCTAGCGCCATCTGCTGTCAGATACGTGTTACGACACCAATTAGAATTTAGTATATTTTATTTTAAATATAAAATTATATTAAAACTAGCGTCATCTATCTCTCAGTAGCGAGACATGTGCTTTTAGTTCCTGCTTGTGTGTAAAAATTCCCACTAAATGCACGCCGCGTACTATAAATTATAAAATAATAAGAATCTCCACATATCTTTTACTTTAAAAAGGTAAATTATATTTTAATTTTTGTAATCTGTAAATTAAAAACTTTTTAAATGTAACATGTCATAACTAGCGCCATCTATCCTTCAGTAGCGAGTCTCTGCGGTTTCAGTTTCTGTTCATGTCTAATAATCTCCGCTAGATGTCGCACCGCCGTTTCCATATCGTCCATGTTTATTTTGCTGAAAGTGAGTCGTATGTATTGACAAGGAGCGCTCCCGTCGTAGAGGAAGGCCTGTCCTGGTACTAACATAAGGCCTCGTTCAAATGCCGTGTGGAAAACCTGAAATTATAGACTGCGTAAAGAATCCAAATATAAAAGGACTTTTGAATTAATTATGACAAAAATGTCAGTAGGTATTGTCAGTAATACGGTAAGCTAGCTAGAAGTCTGAAACAATAATATTGTTTATCAGTTATGTGACGTGTCGATTAATGTACCCACAAAGTTTAATAGTCAATTAAACTTATAACGTTACGTCCCTAAATAAAGGTAAACGCTTTGTTCTCTCAACGTACTGAACAAGATGTACATGTACCTGAGTAAAGTCAACATAATTTTCAAAATAAAAACATCAGCTTAATACAACAAATTATTATAATTTTTCTTTTTTTTTTCACCACAAATTCCAATTAAATTCTATAGTAGTATAAGTGATAAGATAAAGCGTTTATCATAACACTTGTTATTATAATTTGCAGATTAAAATAATTATTATACTTTTTTTACAAATACGTAATTGTTATCATGTTTTCGTTCGAGTTGTTTTCTTAGTAACTATATAATTTTGCATAAAAAGTATATTAATCAAACGAATTATACTTACATTAGAAAATTAAAATCTTAGTCACAGATTTAATGTATTTAAGCCACAAAAATGATAAAGAATGTTTTTTAGGCCTAGTATTAAACTGAGTAAGATAATTCTGAAGTTTCTGAAGTCTCAAATTCATATAATCTGAATTTTAGAAATGTCGCCAAATGAAATAATTTCAATGTAGACATTCTTTCGGCCGTCATGGCGCATAGGTACAAGCGTGCGAATACGCTACCGCTTGCGGCTTCAATTTTCCTTCGAAGAAGTGAAACATTTAATATTGTTTTTTTACTGCAGTAACGAGGCAAATCGTGGCGGAAAATTCCGAAAATACGCAATTTCTTAAGAATTGAGTGAAAAATGCTGAAAGAAATTGTCTTGTTGGGAAGGCCATGCTATCTCTGCTGTGTGCGGGTTAGAGCAACGAGCTAAAAAAATATTCCCTCGTAAGAAGATTAAAGTATTTAAATTTGAATAATATGTGTAAAAATATTGAAATGGAATCTGTCTTGTTACTTTTTATTATGATTTCATAAATTATAAAAAAATAATTTAAAAAAAATCACTTACCATATTATAAACATCATCAACACCTCTAACTCTCAGCCAGTGGAACAGCCCCGCTTTAGGCGAGACCCAGTCCCCGAGCCCCGCTACGCCGCGGAGCGCGTCGCTGAGGGCACTACGCCGTAGCTCGTAGAAGGAGCGCGTAGAGTGCAAGTGGGAGGCGAGCGCGCTACGGTTTGAGAGGAGGCGGTAGAGGATTGCCTGGAATTATAATATTAATAATAATTATTGTTATATAATAAATATATCCTTTCTCGTAATGTTTTGTTTTAAAGTTTAAAAATCAATATGTTTTAATAAATTTAATTTAATTTTAATTTAATATATACTTAGAATTAGATTCTGCTGCGTTTAAGTGTTGAAGCGTGTTAAATATTTCCCATTTTATTTGTACTAAGGAATGACCTTGTTATGCGGCACTCTTAATTACATTTATACAAATTGATTGACCATACTATAACTATAAATTAAATAATATAGAGAGATTTAATCTTATTTTAAGCGTAACTTAAAGCGAGGAATTATCTACAACAAAAATATTAATTGTCTCCTGTTTCGCATCGAAACATAGGTATGCGAACGACTTCTTGCGATCACATACTTTAACTAAAAAGCCAATTGTTTAGTTAAAATTGAACTCTTCCCTCAACAATAAGAATATAAAATAAAATAATCAATTTCGCATAGGTATGTCGTTTCCAACGGTAACCAGTGATACGTTGTTATGCAGACGTTTTATTAAAAATAACATTACAGTCCCCTTTTGACTTAATAATTTCATTTTTGAATGTTTTGTCTCGTAACGGAATAAAAATAATTTAGCAAAGTGCAATCAAGATTCACTCAAAAGTGAATCTTGATTGCACAACTGTGTTAGTACAGTTAGTAAGTACTATGTTATGATGCAGTCCACATTCTTGTCTCTCGTAGTCTTCAATTTCACGCTTGGTCTCGTATTCTTCTTTGCTGTGTGATAAGAACATAAGACCTAGAGCTAAAGCACCCCGTAAACCAGTCTCTTCTCCAATTCAAAATGATAAAGAGCGCAGCTAGAAATCACATTTTACTTTACCAGAACGAGGAAATTAAAAATGATAAATTCCCCGATTGGGAATCAAGCCCAAAACCCCCACAATCAGACGTATATCAGACGCTGTTCCACAGCGACACCGAGGCTCCACTACTAACGTCAAACCTGACAAAGTTCGCTGCGCATCGCACAGATTAATTTTAAATCCCTTTCGAATTATCAGCTTTTTATTTGTGAGTCGTTGCGTGAAATGTTTTTCACATTCGAGACATAGTCCTTGCACGTTATCTACTAATTGCTTTTCAGATTTGATATATTATCGTTAATCTGTTGAACATAACTAAGTTATAGTTCATCAACTAAAAGTACCGCAGCGTTGTGCGGCTCTAGTACTCGTCGGTATATAAACAGGACTCACGTCGCGTCGTTGCGGATGTTTGTTTCACTGAATGAAACTTTACAGTAATAAAGGTCTGTCTGCGATCGGAAATGTCACTTGACACTACATTTTTAGGTAAAACTATAACTCAACTGAAATACTGGCTTATACTTTGACATTTGAAAATACATTTTATAAGACCATACGTCTTAAACACTACAGTTTTTTTTCATTTCACGATGTTTATCCATACCTGTCTGTATGTCGTGTGACGCAGTCACGCACACATACCAATAACGTAAATACTTACTACGACAGAAATACTACTAAAGGTTAAACAACTTTCAACTTTAACGCCAATACCTACGAGTCGATTTCGGAATGAGACGTGTACGGCGGCGTCCCTGCGGATAGGTTTATGTGTGCGCGCGTCGGCATTAACAAATGGCGTTTTAGTTTACAACGATTTTGAAGTTTAAAAACTATTTAGTTTTTGGGAAAATTATACAGTAGTAAAAACTGTGGTTTAAAGTGGTGCTGACAAAAACATCCTGTATATAATATAATAATATAAAGTGATAACTTTTTCTGGGTTAGCTGAGTTACTCCCTTATAGGCACTTATTTCTGTTTTAACACAAGATTTTATGAATGAATAACAAAAGTAACCAGTGTTCTTACGATCGTACGCCCGGTGCCGCCAAGGTGCTGCCAAGTTTACATTTTTTATATATTTTCTAAAATATTTTTCTTTCTTTAACTATTTCTGATAACTGTCGACTGCCACTATAAAATGCTAAAATGCCATATACATACAGACTATTCAGGCAGGTTGATACAAAAAGTCAATAAATTATTATTTTTTCGACGTAGTTTTTATCTTATCTTTTTTAAAACGTAGACTTAATTATGAAGGTCAATTAAAACATAATAGTTTTTATATTTCCTCCACAGCAGTGAGTGTGGTAGAGTGATAAAAACACGTAAATTAAAAAAAATAATTAAATTCAAGTATTTCTGGCGCACATACAAAAAAGTTATTTACTGCTGAGTTGAATACTTAATTATTATTTGTGGATGTTTCGAAGGGTCTTAGCGCAGAGGACTTGGACCTGAATTGTAAACGAGACGTCTGTTCCTCTGATCCTCACTCGGGCGAACAATTATACTTATATTATTTTTTAACATTTTGAAAGTGTTATTCCACACGTAGGGAAGATAAATACTTATTTAAAACGACAATATAAATAAGGTGTAAAAAGCGTATAAGAATTTCGACGTAGCTTATATGGCTTACTGCTCAGAGATATACGAAAAAATAAATAATAAACACTGACCTGCGCCAAAGTGCAAGAGTGCAGTATCTCCGCTTGCGCGTGCAGCTCCGCGCGGTGTAGCAGCGCGGTGGGCGCCGTCATCCAGCCCGCCCTCAGCCCCGCGCTGATCACCTTGGACAACGAGTCCAGGCGGATGACCCGGCCGCTGACGTCCATGGACAGGAAAGATGGGGGTACCGCCTGGGGTTTGAAAAATATTATGTTTAGTGTATATGATATTTATGTCCACTAAATATACGTAGTTCCACAATTCACAGAATACCCAGAATTCGGTGGAAAGTGGGAAACGGAGTCTCAATACTAGGTTCCCTCTGTTGATGTTAGTTATAGTTTTAATACATTAATATTATACCACATAAACAAAAATAGTAAAAAGTATAAACTCTCCTCTGAGAGGGAGGAGTGAGCCGCCACGATTATTACATAAACGATTACTGCCTAACAAATATGTCAATGTAAATGTAAATAATAAAAAATAAATAAATGTATGTAGATAAGTATTTGTACTCATAATAGTAGTTTTTAGTGCCGAAATTATTCAAATTGTAAAATATACCATTTGAATAATTTCAACAGTAAAAAATATACATAACTAATGAATACGGTTTTAATTTGATGACCTATCGGAACGTCACTGATAACAAATAATTAATAAAAAATAAAATTTACATAATGATATATGTGTATTAATATGTAAAGTAATGATTTGCACGAACTTGTCTTATGAAATACATCATAATTATATAAGTATACGAAAATCATTTCTTTCTTTCTCTTGACATCACACTAACATATTATTATATAAAAGTTGTTGAGGCCGCATGTACTCTTTACGTAAACGCGACAGGTGTGGGGTTCGATTCCCACCCATTCATTCATTAATTATTAAATTTTTTGGTTTCCTCGTTTTGTTAACAAGGCATAACACGGCGTTGAGTTCCGCCAATCAATAAGTAATGTAAAAGTAGGAAAAAAACAACCTATCTTATTTAAATAAAGATAAAAATATATTTCAATTAACTGTGTTAGTGAATATGATATCGTTTATCATAAAAAATATAGTACATGTAATTTCCCTTTTAATTACTCAGTAGCTACTAAATGTTTATCTAGGAATGCGGACATGACAATTGAGGAAGTATTTGTTTATTTATTTTAAAATAAACAAAACTTATAAGTGTTCCTATTAGATATACGCACAATGGTAAAGCGTTTTAAACACGTGATAATCTGATAAGAAACATTTTTTTTTAGAATAGTCATCTTCGTAAATACATCAATATACTATACTTTATACTATAAATATATATATTGTCATTGGACTCCTAAAAGAAGTGGATCGAAGTAGTTAATACACACCTATATTAGGTTAAAATAGGTGAAACAAAATAATATAATATATAAAAATATAGCGATAGATATTGCGTGTGGGGTGAAGGAACTCATCACCGCATTTATCTTGTTACAGAGCGTCAGAACTAAAGTAGTTCATAGTGTCGAGTGGAAAGCGAACCCGCGACCGTTACGTGCAGAACCTGACGCCGCGCCACTATTCAACCATTTTAATAATTTTTACAATGTCGTTACTCTAACAAAAATATAAATGATCTGTTTTTATGAACTTTGTTAATGCCAATATTAATGTCAAAATTTTAATTGCAACATTTTATTACGTACTAAAAGTTACTTTGCATATAAACTTGTATGACCGCGTCTCACTAATTATAAAATGTATAAAAAATTACACATGACGCAAACGCTTTACACTTTTTACTCCCAGTTTTGTTTTGCAAATAACGAGTTGTTGCTTTTAGGCGGTATTGTAGCTATTACTTATTATATATATTCTATAACATTTTATGACATCTAAGAAACAACAAACTGGTATTAAATGAATGCAAGATACAATTCACTTGTATAATCTGAGACCTCTTCAGACATCTCATATAATTTAAAGCTATAAATAAAGCACATTGTACAGAATTTATAGACTTGGCAAAAGCGTGGTCTATGGTCTTCTTTTTTCAGCTTCACGTTATATCCCGCATGTCGCAGGGTAGGCAGAGAGAGCCTAGTGTTCAGATATTCCGTATCCCACTTTCTGCCGAATTATAAAGGCATGGCGTGTTGAGTGTCGGAACTTGAAGTCTTTGCCCCGACACCATAGCGAACAAATAAATTCCCATTTGAGGAAACAAAACTAAATATTTTATTTTTCTCAAGTGGGAATCGAAACTACAACTTGTATCATTTACAGTCACAAATTTGTGCCCCTGCGCCTCGACCTGTCTCTTTTTTTTATTTAAAAAATAAAACATCTTACCCCATCATAATTCAAAAACATATAAGGATCGTCTTCAACAATAAGAAAATCATATTTGCAAGCGATCTCATATATCGACCTCCGTCTCTCCTCGCTCAGCACTGTGCCGGTGGGGTTGTTGCCGGTGGGTATCAGGTACATAACACGAGGCATCTTCAAGCCGCGAGTGATTCTTTCATTTAACATTGATTCTAGAGTGTCGGGTAACATTCCGTCTTCATCTTCTGGCACTCCGAGTATTTCGGGTGTGTAGGGTTTCAGCTGTAATAAATATATTACCATAACTTAGCTTTAGCACTTCCATGCATATGAGTCATCAACTGCTGGAAGAAATTATAACATGTAACATTGAATTAGTGAATTCTTCACCTTTTGGTATTTTAACACTAAAAATCAGAAATTATTAGCATGATGCCTCCATATTTATTCCTTTTTTTCCGTTTTACGCCCTACATATAACTGTTGCCGGCAGAGAGAACCTAGTGGTGAGACACTACGCTGCCAACACATCATTTCCAATTTTCAAAACTTACCAAAGCTAAGATGTGAAAATAAAGCGCCCCTTAGTGGCAATCATTTCGTCAATTACTATTCCCTCCCAAGTCATTAAAATTATCTAAAATGTAACTAAATCTACGATGGCTATCTGATAGTAAACGCTCCGGCTGTAGGTTCGATCCCCGCTCCGGAGAATGATTTCATTACTTTAAGTTATTAACATTCCCCTGATTTCATAAAAAAAAGCGTTAAATTCCACCACTCTATAAGCAGAATAACAAAAAAATATTAAAGTGTGGGACGTGGAAGTGTGTGGGAAAAAATACATTTAATACAAAGAACTAAAAATACCTACAGCACTATGTATCCCAGTATACGAGTACTCGGTGGTCAGTACGGGGTCACCCTCGTTGAGCAGCAGCTCCACACACTGGTAGATGCCGTGTTGAGCGCCGTTGGTGACCAGCACGTCGCGGCTCTCGGGTAGGGGGGGAGGTCGGTGCAGTTCTTGTTGGAACTGACGGAGTTCACTTAGGAGGGAGGGAAGGCTGTGGAATTTATGATAAATTAGTAAAATAAACTTATAAATATTAATATATATATTTTTTGGTTCATGCTGTATCCAGCTGATAGCGGAGACCTAGTGCTGAGACACTTCGTTACCAACTTGCTTCTTAAGTGTCGGGATTCAACGCCGCGTTTTATTTTCTAGCCAGAACGAAGAAATGAGAGTTATGGAAGGATAGAAATCATACAAGCTGTGTTTGGGATATGTTCTGTGAAGTATATAGTAAATATTTCCAATATTTTTGCAATACAAAGTCAATATTATATAGCTATATATATGTTCAAGATTAAGTTATAAAATAGCTTTATCGAAAGCGTTTTATATTTGGATCGTATAAATATACTAACTTTTGACCTGTGACCAGTTCACACGCCCGAATTTATTCTGACCACAGATGCAGCCCCACTGCATCCAATTAACCCGATTCAAATCCTATCTTCGGTAGAATGGGGTATCAAACACAAAAAACCATTTGTTCCAGTACATAGGTAGGTACTGAGTTTACCGTTTCCAAGTATATTCTTTAGCTTAATATTATTTATATATAAATATACCATTATATTCCCTTACCCTTGTGAAGGTATGTATTGCAGGGCGGGCGCGAGGTCCTTCTCCTCCAGAAGCATTGTGCTGCCACTTCGCGTGGTGAGCTCGAGGCGCGTGAAAGGAAATATAGCTTCATTGGGCATTCCCTCCGCCAGAGATAACATCTGTTTGCCCACTTTATATGCAAGGGATGCTGTGGAGACAAAAAATAAAGATAACGATTTTATTGAAGTAATACCGCCTTATAGCCGGCTATTTCGACACTAGAAAGAGAATCAAGATGCATAGGGTACTTCCAGTAGATCTAGAGTAATGAAATTTGGCAACTAGCATCTACAGGTAGTTCTAGTTTAGAACAAAATTTGAAAACTATACATTTATAGTTAAATACTAAAAAAAATAGCTTTAAAAGGGGGCCAACATTTGGTATCGAAGCCGCTAGTTCAAATGAGATGTCAGATGAAAGAGCTCTGGCTAAGCTAAGCCTGAATTTCAGAAAAAGCTCGAGATCTCCAATTGTTGTATGGAACCTATTTCTACTGTTGTTATTATTTTTCAGCTTCAGTGGGGATTCAGATTCAGTAGAAATATTTCAAAAACAAACAAAGTTGTATAAAACATTCGTTGAAACTGACGCCATCGTGACGACGCTCAGTGTGTGCTGTACCTATGTGCTGCGTGTGTGTGTGTGTGTGTGGTATTGTACTCATCTTCTCGACTCGACGATGAGGAAGTGTATGCTAGGTAACAATTAAAAGGAGGAAAATTTTGAAATATTAAAAAAAACATAAGTTTTATTGAGAGGATTCAGTAAAAATATTTTATTGTTATGAAATATTTATTTTAAAGCGTCATTATATTCAAAATATTTAAATAAGCCAATGACTTTACTTTATAAAAATTTGCAATTAATTTTATCGCTTGAGGTCAAAGGAGATTTGTCGTGTGTTCGGTAAAAATGTAAACAAATCTTATACATCATGTTTCTTTTTGTTACAGATACAAAGATATCATATCTGATGTTTTGTCTACATCGAATAAATTACTAGAATTGATCGGAAGAGATAAACTATATTACGCTTTATTCCGAATATAGGCGCGAATCCATCACCACCGTGTTCATAGTTATTCTACTGCGGCACAACAGTCTCAAGATTTAGTTAATAATTGAATATAGAAATTACTAAACATCATATCAAAATATATATTTTTTTGTATGAGATTCGTGTAAAAAATTAAGATTTTTTAAAATTACTATACATATTATAATTTAAAAAATATTACTATTCTGTAAAGTACTACATTACTTCATCTATACTAATATAATAAAGCGGAAGAGTTTGTTTGAACGCTAAGATCTCTGGATCTACTGGTCCGATTTACTTTGTTTTTGTTTTGTATGAAAGCTGCATTCTT
>FAPJ01021833.1:0-22147 GCA_001485985.1 Heliconius ethilla aerotome | reverse complement strand
TTTGCCTTGACAGCAGAGCGAAAAAACTCGTTAAGGATATGAAATAAGGGGTTGAAAATTTTATGATATATTATTTGGGAAGGTTGAAACTACTAAAAGGCGGAGATCCGCAAGTTATAGCAGTAAATAAAATAAAACAACAAAATACAATATAATATATGAATTTATTTAATCTGAAAGGCACCTTTTCAAAGAAGGCTGCTCCTCCCCATTGAAACTGTAATGTGACAACAATAATGTATATTCTAGAGTCTACTATAACAAATTGCAAGCAAACATATTTTCTATTTATATTTACATTAGATTTTATGTCAATTACGTTATAATTATAACATTCGCAAAAAGTATCCATATTGAAAGCGCATTTAATTAATTTCGTTTACAGTTCGTTGTCAGTTAACACGTATTGGGCTGCACTGCCGTAGTCCAAGATTCGATTCTTGATATTCTTAAGTTTAGATAAATATTGTTTGTGTATCTTAGTGTTAGTTCTTGTATAGCGTAGGGCTGTTATCATTTTATCAACAGTGTAATGCAGCCAGAGTATGTTGGTGTAAGGCTCGAAATTCTTCCAATTGTTGCTGTAACAAATAATAAAATATTATTAATATGCTGCATAAAGACATGATATTAATAACAATTATCTTCTTATTTAGTTTTAAGAAATATTATTTGATTTATGATTTTTTTCATTTTCATCTAGATGGATATTATATTTTACGTTTGCAATTTTTAACAATATTACATTATTATGGCGCAGTTGTCATATTTACGTTATGTTTGATATTCAATGGTTCAACATATTTTAATTTATCAAACATTCTCAATTAATTACTCTCATGTTCATACACTCAACCACATGCCAATTCATTCTAATTCATTATAACAGTAACAGTATACAATAGTATAAAAGAGCAACTGCTAAGTTTCCTGCTGCTACTGCCCAACAGCATTGCCCTTCCAATCTGAATGACAGCTTTATATTAATTATTCTTCAACCAACTCAATAATAGCTAACAAAAGTCTATTCAAACGAAAAAATAATAGAATTAGTACTAACCCAAGCCGCTCCCTCATAAGCCTATACACTTCAAACTGATAATCCCCGACGGCGTCAAACAGCGTGTCATCCTCGGCCAGGTCGTTGTAGAGCGCCGCGCTCTCCGCGACACCCACGACACTGCCGACACTGAGCGGCAGCGACACTCGCGACAGCGAGTAGTCTATGATGGTGGCGGCGACACCGCGTCGCGGCACCGAGTAGTGGCGGCCGCGGAGCACGAAGTGCGCGCACTGGGGACCGAACATTCATATTATTTTAATTATTTACAAACAAAGTTATTTTTAAACCACATACATTGGAATAGACAGAGACATACATAGTAAAATACAAAATGACCAAACGGCAGTTATAATTATATTGTAACGGAATGTATACTTTACCGGCTAATAATCTGTATAATTCGGTAACATATACAACAAAATATCAACCCCTCTTATTGTCACAAAGAAACATTTTGAGAGAAATACCCACCTTCTGATCAGTAGGTGCTATAAGTACGTTGCCCCAATGAAGATCACGATGCTCAAACTGAAATGCCTCCTCGGCTACCGCTAGGCCAAATGCAACCTGAAAAATTAAACATATAAACAAAATTACAAAATCGGTATACAAATCAAAATCCACACATTTATGATAATTTAAAAAAATAATGTTAAACATCAAATTACATGGTTCGAGTGTGTTTGTCTATAACAACTTTTTTAATTGTCTACTTTACAATTAAACAACTAAATATCTTACATTATTTGTCAATATTTAGGGCTTAAGAAAAAATAGATGTACAATAATATTTTTTTAAACAATATTTAAAAAAATATTCACTGAATTTATTAAAATCAATAATTAAAAGAAACTCCAACAAATATGTAACAACACAAAAAAACCATGCTTATAAACAAAAAAAAACAACAAAAAAGCAGGTAAAGACAGCCGCAAAGGATAAGTGAAAATCTAGTCAAGGTTCCGTAACTTGACACTAGAAATTCACTCATCTTCTGAAGCTGTCACTCACACTCATGCAGGACAAATGCTGAAAAAAAAACACAAAAAAATGATTTAAAAGAAATCCTAATCAACTGGTGCACAAAGATTAATTTAATAAAACTTGTGGACTATATTTCTGTAGTTCTACAAATCAAATAAAAACTAAAAAAATAGTACAACAACAATAGCTATTATTTTAGCTTGAGACATGAATCTCAATGATTCAAAAATGTACACACAAAACTCATATAATAATTAATAAGACAATTTTAAAAATCACTATCCTTTACTTACAAAACAAAACGACAAACCTGTCAACTATCAAAATCGTTATAGCTGTCATCTGTCAAAGCACGATGCTCAAAGTGAAACGCCTCCACGGTCAACTGTCAAACACTTAAAACGTCAAAGCTGTCAAATGACAAAACTGTCACCTGTTTAAACAGCGCGTACGCCTGCTCCGCGTTCACGAACTGGTAGCTCTCGAGGTCCTGTCCAGCGTTGGAGAGCTCCAGCACCAGGTAGTTCTGGTGCGCGGGCAGCACGGCGGGCGTGTCGTTCTCAGAGCCCTTCGTCTCGTCGTACAGCTCCCACAGGTCGAGAAGGCGGGTCGGATAGCTACCCTGTACGCATCTGACTGCTAGAACCTGGAACATATGAAAATAATACTTTATTTAATTAAAAAATCACAATAACTATTGCACATATTTATACATTTATACATATTGAATGAAAATACTTTAAGTTCCCTCAAGTAAGAATCAAGCACTAATACAAAATATATTCTACCTATAACATATAATCTAACTGCTGCATAGCATTATGATGGCTTATTTAATTATCGTCTCTAATATGTTTCCCTGAAAGAAAACCAAATAAAACAACTAATATCCACTTTTAAGCAATTTGAACTAGGAGCTATCTATCACCCTGTTGCTTTAATACAACCATAATTAAAATAAAAACAAACAAAAAGATATATTATCAAATAAATGTAAACAAAACATAAAACTCAAATACCACGAAATCATTATCATATTTGTTTAGCAATAATGCAGTTATAAAAACTATTAATTTAATAATAATTAAGTACACACAATGATTTATTAAAAGTAATGAATCCACATTCCACAAAATAGGAATTCTAATGAAATAAATTTATCACAAATATTATATATTAAATGGAAGTTGTGTAAAAAAATTATATGGAGAAAAAGAACAGAATTCTTATATTTTTCCAAATAATGCAAAAAATACATTAAAATAATATATAATACTACCATGCATTTGACAATATACACATTTTTGTATTTATAAAGTGGCATACATATGGCAATTCGTGTGATTATACAACCTCTAGTAATCTTTAATATGTAAAAAATTGGATATGTATTTTTAATTAGCATTTGCAGTATTTTAATAAATTATATCCTTGATTCCTAATTTATTTTCTAGTGATGGTCTATATAATTTGTTATTCCTAGTAATCACATTTAAAACACATTAAAAACAGATAATAAAAAGATAATCTCCCCAATAAATGATACATATGATATCTATAACAAGACCTTGATCTATGGCAATATTAAAGAAAAGCTATACCATATATGCAATTATCTAAACCACATACAGTTTGAACTTGTAAAGATAGTAACATTGATCTGACCTAAATTACATTATCAAACAAATATTTCATTATCTGTTGATAAAATGATGAGTGATTCATAAAATGTCTGTCGCATTATTTAAAAGATAATAATTAATATTTAAAATAATGGAGAGCTTTTGGTAATTTGAACAGATTTATATTTTTATGATTTGTTTTAAATGAGATGGGTTCAGTTTCCACATGTAGATTTTTTAAGTTTCGCTCTGGTCTCCTCAATAATTCAGCAGAACGTGAGATACTATTATATACCAACTGTTGTATATAACCTCTTGATAGATCAGGCTCATTTGGATTGTAATATTATTTACACTAGCATGACTGTGTTTTGTGAATGGGGAATGAAGTGTCTTAGTATTAAGACAATAGGTTCCCAGGATACGTCTGTCTACCCTGCTATGTTCAGGATACAGCGTACAGCACTAATTTCTCTTAGCCAAACTAACAATAAAAAGAAATAGAAGGAATAAACAAAATAAACAAACCTCATTGAAGACATCAGAAGCATTCATTACAGAATGTAGATCCAAAGTTTCAACACTCTTGCCCTCATCAAAATGTTGTTCTATTTCTGCTATAGGAGTGCGTATGGCACTCAATTCCCTGTAAAGGCAAAAAATTTTTTATAAAAAACTAACTTTTTCCTTGAGGCTTTGGCCCTGCAGGTTAGGGCCAAATGGAAATAGCTTAAGCCCCACTAAAGCAGAGACGAGAAGAGAGGAGAGGAGAGGGTTAAATGTGAAGAATATAAATTATTTTCATTTCAGCACCCTGACAATAAAAATTGGGGCATTGAGGGATAAAAAGATTACTAACATAATTTATATAATGAACTCGACACAATAAAAAATACTGATCAAAGGCAATTTTAAAAAATAGGCAGACATTTGTGTAAAAAAGTAAGGCTGCACAGATATAAATCTCCACATAACTTCCTCACAAGGAAGTTTATTCAATCAACATTTATTTGCGTGAATGGCACCCTTAATTGGCATAGATAAGGAATAACAAAGTCCTTGGTTTCACTGTCCATATTTTAAAATAAAAATGTCATTGTTTATTTAGTTTTTGTAATGATTATATATACATAGATGATAAGACTATCATCATTTACATGTATATTATTAAGATAATGTGCAATCTATCCTTGGAAGTAATAAATTCATGATCATAAAATTTGCGATATTGAAATATTATTAAGATTTATTGCCGTATGCAGCATCTATATGCTGTTCTTCACCTTCCGCCCAACTTTCGAAACATTTCATGTTGAGTGTTCTAAATCGAAATTATAATTCAAATATCTACATAGAATTATTTAATACTTTCATTTCCTTGCTCTGGTAACGAGGCAAAGCGCGGCTTTGAGTTTCGTCACTCAAGCATGCGTCCAGAATTCACGCAGGCAGTAAGTAAGGAACGGAAGTGCCTTAATGGGAACAGAGTGTCATAACACTAGGCCCCCACATTCCCTCTGCCTACCCTACTATTAGTGGGATACAGCATGAAGCTACAAAAAAACTAAATTTAATTATATTTTTTAAAGAATACTACTGCTTGTGTGAAGTAGTTTACTAACATTTTCTACATGATGCTAATGAATCATTCAGAAGGGATGTGCATCTATAATATAGGTATGTATAGCAGATATAAAGTGACACAGATAAACAAACAAAACTGAGCATAGGCAAATATTTGTAGGCAAGATCAGAAACCTTTAGGGTTAATGAATTCTGGCATTACAATTGTAAATAGCTTACTCTCTTGTTTTTTTATTGTACAAGCAATGTGAAGTATATTACAAATGACAGATGGCAAATGTGTCTTGTAAATGCTTTGATTCTATCAAAAAAAGAATTAACCTACCAATGTTAAGCATACAATATACAAAAGGAAAAAATATTAAGAGTCAGCTACAAACTTTTACGTTTATAACAGTGTAGGCAGAGGATACCTAGTATTGGGACTGACTACTCTGTACCTTATTTTTCACATTACTTTCGCTATATCACATGTCAAGTGCTAGTTGGTCTACTAGAGTAGGTAAATGAAAAATAATTATATACAATTATTCCTCCGGGAGTCAAACCTACAAAACATCGCAATTACAATCAGAAGTTGTTTTCCTGAACCACTCAGTCACAGCATCAGGAGAAAAATACATAATATTTATATTTCATATAGCTTGTCAGTTTATTGTTTAAATACATTACTAATTCAAATATAATGTGTAATAATATAAGGTAAATAATATAAATAAAAATGTAAGTTCCCAAGCAAACATGTTTTTGTTAAAATTCTGCAAATACAGATAAACAAATTCAATGAATATTAATAAAAACATTATGTAAGCATTGATGTATACTTGTAACTGATTCATGATACTCATTTAAAGCATCTTTAGCAGGATCATTGAATGACACAATCTATACAAAAATTAAAAAACACAACATTTAACATCAGCAAAAAAAGGCAGATAAAAAATGGTAATGGCTCGAGATTTTGTGTATTGAGTGGCAGAACGCTACTCTGCATTTGTCTTGAAAACACAAATGTCTCCCAATCACTTTACTGTCAAGTGTTGGACTGCTGTGCCACAACTGCTTCAATTTCTCAATATGATAACAATTTTTTTTAGCTTTAACAAAGTGACCTTATTAACAAAAATATCAAAATAAAAAAAAAAACAAAACTTACATAGCAATCACAATCTCAGATATAATTTCATGGTAGTCCTTTTGATCTTCTCCATTTACTTTGATGTGGCCAGCTATGGGCACTATTTTCAGCACACGAGCTCTGCCGTCTCGAGCGCGCCAGAGGTAAACTTCCCCGTAGACACCCTCGCCGATCTTGCGGCAGTTTTTCAGGACTCTAAATGAAAAATTGGCTTTACAAAGTGGTAGACAGACAGATGAAAAAATGAAATAAATCTTAATAGTAATCCTGAGTATCCAGGTTTCATTTTTTGCCTAAAATAGCCTTTCTGCATTTTATAAAGCAAAAATGATATATCTGATTATATAACAATAACCAATGTGGCATTTACGATATTAATTTCAAAGTAGGGTAGATTACATAAGCTTTTGAACATACATGACATTTTTGTTAATTATATTTATTTTCTTTTTCTGTTAGTATTATTGTCATATTTTTTAAATTTGAGTTACCAATGTATTAGTTACTATTCATCAAAATGGAATGATCAAAACACAGAAAAAATTCTACCACTCCTATACCTCCTAGGTATAAAATAAAGGTTAAGTTTTGTAATTAAGTAAGCTATAACAGCAACTTCATAATTGTTTAGAATTTATATTGAAAAATTTAAAAACTTTTTTTTAATATATAATGTAGGTAAGACTAAAATTATATGAGCCAAGGGCTTTGAGTGGAAACATCCACTAAATTAATAATTTGCCTCATTTGCTTCCCTTATTTCGACAAAAAAAACAATCAATTGTAAATATTACTATAATACATTTTTTTCTATCTTAAAATTTAAAAAATTAAAAAAAGAAAACAAAAGCTTTCATTCATTGTTCACAAAAACAACATGTGTTTGTTATGAAGCCACCATCTTGCTTTTCACTTGACCCAATAAAACGATATACACAATTTTCTGAATAAGACCACCTTGTTGTGTAATAAAATACGCTAGTAATATAATTGGATTATCAATGGCGTGTACTCACGTATCTGGATAGCATTCATCAAACAGTACAACTTCTGTTTGATTGCAACGTCGCAAGACGTAGTCCCGCGCGGTCGCTACACGGCTCGTGGACTCATGAAACTTTTCTAAAACAGTGACCTCGTGATCAGAGTCACCGATCGATAGTTTTGATAGCTCAACAATCGTATCATCACAGTCGTCGGTCAAAAATCCTGCAAATAAACCATATTGTTCGATATAAGAATCGACGTAATGACAAGTACTAGGAAGCGAATGACGAACTTTCCCCATGAGTAATTAAAGTGTTACGTAGAATCGGTGAAACGACGCAAGCTTACAATACTTTGGCCTCAATACTATTTCATGCGATCAAAACTCACCTGTGTATTGCAGGGAAAGATGCATGCACTCTGCTTTAGACACTTTTTACGAACAAAGGCTCAGAACCAAGCTATTATCCCGTTAGGGATAAAGAATGGCAGTCAAAATGTCCGATCAATCACGAAGATTTGCACAATATTAAAATGTCCTACTACTGTTTATCGACAGCAGTTATTAAAAATAACTACTTAATGTAAATTATCTAAGAGATAACTTGTTAATAACAAAAAAAACAAAAATTACAATGGCAGCGACACTATAGCAGCGTCTGCTTCCGTGAATGAATGAAGATTGACGCACAGACGAAAAAGAACTTCTAGCATTTATAAATTACAACGTATATTTAGTGTTGCCAGAACGTTACTCAAATATCTACTAAAACCTGCATAGTTTAACAAAATATTTCATTAAATTATTACTTAGAAAAGTAATTACATGTAATTACTTTGTAATGGATTTTAACAATAGTAATGAATTCATTAAATTTCAGCAAACAAAGCAACTAAGTACCTTGTAAATATAAAAAATAGAAATAAAAAATAATTACCTTGTAAATCTTCAGACAGTGTTGTGGAACATAAACTAATTCTTGAAGCATTAGATTCCTGAAATGAAATTTTTTTTCCATCTTGTGAATAAGAGAAAAGAAAAGATTTTAAGAGACACACAGGGTTGTAAAATAATTTTTATGTTAATTTTCCAATTAAGCATATATATCAGCATTGCCAGTAAACGTCTCGATTTTTAGCCCAAAATCTCGCGCACGACAGTTATGGACACTTTGAGAATTCTTTTTTAATTTCTTTAATTTTTTTAATTTCTTTTAATAATAAATTAGTAATCATTTCAGATACAAAAATTCTGCTTTTATTATGTACTAGTCAAGATTAAACAAGGGCCACTGCAATTTTCAAGTATACTCATGTGTTTCTGGGACCTAAGTATTAGGAAAAGATTAAATTCATTGGTTTGCCATTTTAATGTTATTGACTCAAAATTTAATTATAATTGGTAAAATTGGTGCAATAAAAATAAATTGGAATTTCTTTAGCCTAACGCCCATTTTTGACAAAAAAAATCACTTCCGCTCATAAAGCTATCAACAACTTCTAGCATTGGTAAAGCTTCTTTTTTGTGTTCTTCAGTATCATGTGAGCCCTATTCTTTTTTGTACACGTTCCTGAAGCTCGAAAGGCACACTTTCAATCAGGTGTCATACTGTTTCTTGAGGAATTTGCTCTCATAATCAACTGTCTCTTGTTATGTATCGAATGCTTTGTTTGAGAATAAATCAATATCAGCCTCCTCTGGAGCTGCTCTGGTGGCTCAAGCAGTGTGTACGCTTGCATTGTCGTGCATCAACTTGAATCTTGCACCAATTCTCTGAGCATAAGGGTAAAATGAAGTGGTTCAAAAAAAACTAAATCTACCCACTTTAACAATTTTTTGCTGGTGGTATACTCAAATAGGACTTGTCAACACTTAAGACGAATGTATCATAAGTATCAACCACTCAAGATTGCATTAATGTCCTAAAATTAACCCAAAGTGGCCCTTATTTTGTTTTAACTAGTATGTTGTATTTTTAACAATAACAAAATAATTAAAATATATGTTACTCTTGCTTACTCTTACAATCCTAATGGTAGACCTAGAAGGTTTAGAGACAAAAGTACTTCTGCGGCTATGGGTTGATTCATTGTGTACTGAACCTGTAAAATAATTACACATTAAAATAATTCATTTGAAATATAAATATTTTAGTGGAATAAACAAAAATAAATAGAGAAATAATTTAAACCTGACATTACACTGAAACTTTGACTGATAGTGCCAAATTCATATTTTTTATAGTAACACTTACCAAAAAGTTTATGCTTATAGATTTTTTTAAAAAAAGTACACAGTAATTATCTTCTTATACATTTATTTAAGTGTGTTATTGTGGCTCAGTGGGACAGTTCTAAGTTCAATTTGTACTGAGGAAAATAAATTATTTTCATTTACCCTACTTTGGCAATAGAAAACATGCAAGCACACAAGTGTCTTTACACTAGGTGCACTTGGATGATCCTGCTGCATCGACGAAGCATGAAACTGCTTTGATTTCATTTCATTGTACTAGTAAAAAATACTAAAGCCTACTTTTAAAATTACCTTTCATGTTTTGCATTTCCATTGTGCTGATAACACTTTGACGATACTTCCTTCCTTTTGTATCAAGAGGTTCAAGATCTAAAATAGAATGATCAAAGTGGTCAGCCATTGTAGTCATTCTTCTGTAAATACTTAAAGATCTTTCCCATCTTTTGCCTGGTTGTAAGGCTATTCCTTGTTTTATTTCACATGTTGATGATCTAGAATCATTTAAGTCTACTATATTTTTACTTATATATGATACATTCCGTTTATTTTCTTCTGTATTATTTACAGGTATATCTATGTCTGTACTTTCTCTATTTAATCTAGAACTTTTTCTAGTCATAGATTTTCTGTATTTTATATTCCTTGTATCATTTAGAGCAATTGAATATTTTCTATGTTTCTCTATGGGAGATATAGATTTTTTCGTAAGTTTTAACAATGGCTTTTCAATATTATTATAATTGTAAGTGTGTAACATTGAATTATGTAGATTTACTCCAGTTACTTTTTCGTCAGATGATAAACTTTCGTCTGAAACTTCTATACAATCATTTTGTTCCATATCTATCTCATTTCCAGCTATTTTATCACTCTCTTTTATTGTTACTACAGTTTTATTAAAATCAGTACTACTTCCACTTGTAATAGAATTATCTAATGTTAACAGAAAAGAATTATTTGCAACACAATTTCTTCGTCTGGTTGTCACAAAACTAACACAAAAACTTTCATCAGCCTTATAAATTTCTTTTCTTTCTTCTTTTGTTTCCTTGAAACTAGTCTCTGATTCATTACTTTGTTCTGATAATGAATTAGATTCCAAATCATCAATTGTCAAAATGGATGATTTGGTGGAGTCATTACTAATTTTTGATTCATTAAAACTTGAATTTGATGAATCTTTAAATTCATTTTCATCTACACCAGTATTATCATCACTATTATTTAAATCTGTTATTGATTCATTAGTGTTAAGAGAATCTCTTGGCATTTTATTATAATATTTCTGGAAAACAGAATCATTAAGTTGATCTATGATTATAATAAGATCTTTTTTATTTTCTGTATCACAATTATTTATAGATTCATCTTCTTCACATGTATCATAACTAGATTCATTACTTATAGTTTCATGACAATTAGTACTACTTTCTTTTGAACTTATATTTAATGTTTCGTTATTGCTGTCATTGATAACATTTTCTTCTGTATCATGTAAATCTACAAATGATTTAACAAATACTTGAAAACTTTGTTCATTCTCTAGAAGGTTATTTTCCATTTCCTTATATTCCTTATTATCTACAAAAGCCTCAGTTTCAAAATCTTCTGGATTTCTAGAAAATCCTAGGAAAGGTGTTAATTCTGATGATTGTAAAGATTTATTTTTTAACAATTCATTCTCTAGAAGGTTATTTTCCATTTCCTTATATTCCCTATTATCTACAATAGCCTCAGTTTCAAAATCTTCTGGATTTCTAGAAAATCCTAGGAAAGGTGTTAATTCTGATGATTGTAAAGATTTATTTTCTAACAATTCATTCTCACTAGTTTCATTTTGGTTACTTTTAGTAGCTTTTCTAAATATTTTACTACATATGTTATTTTGTAATATTGGTAAATTTCTCTTTTCATTATAGGAATGAGTATTAGAAGGTATTTGCTGAAAAGAAATTTGTTTCCCTATATATGAACTTTCTCTACTATTTTCTCTTTCTTTAGGAGACATTGATATATTTGGACTGCCATTTAAATGTATTGAAATAGGTGAAAATCGGTATATAGATTTCCCCCTATATTTTTTATTTATAGGTGTACTACATAATGGTGAATGCACTATAACTTCAGAAACCTTGATATGTTTCAAATATTGAGGAGTTTTAACATCTTTTTGTTTAATTTCATTAAATAAGGATAGATTTTTTACAATATTATCAATTGATTCATCAACATTTGGTTTGTTTTCTTTTACTATTTTTAATTTATGAGACAATATATCAGATAGATCTTGTGTTTGAGTATTATTTTTAATATTTGAGTTTTCTTTGTCAGAGTCTGTGAACAAAAATATGGCTGGTTATTAGTAGGTGTTATATCCAAACTACATTAAATGTACATTACTATCCACTTAATATAATACTATAAAATTTATCTCATAATATGTATACTATTTTAAGTCAATCTCAGAAAATTGGAACATGTTTTCATACTAAATGCATGAACACATTGGGGAAGATCATCCCAGCAAATGACTCTTGTGTGCTTGTCTTGTTGAAAAAAGTGAGTTTTTGATAGAATTATTGATGTAGTAATTTGTATATTATTGTTTACATCACTACATATTAAAAAAAACAATTTAATGTAGCTATTTATCCCACATAATACACTGTTTAGGCATTAAGCACCTCTAAATATGCTTATTTATAGAACAGAAAGGTTGTCTAAACATGTTTTAATCAAAAGGCATTTTTGGTTGCCTCCCTCTAAAATTGTCTTAAAAAGACTATAATTAAGTGGATCTGGATAGAATACAAACTGTCACTGCTAGAGTAATTTCGTATTTTCTTCTTAGATATTCTTTTAAACCTGAAAACAATTTTTTATAAAATTTCTTAAAAATAAAGTATAGTAATATTGCACATAATAATAGTTATTTCTTTTACTCACGGGTTCTCAAGATTGTTTAATTTATTAATAGTTTGTTTATTAACAGGAGAGGATTCGAGGAGTTGGTCAAACAGATCTACCGGCTTATTTACACGTAGTGATTTATCCGGCGTTAAATATACAGAAGTTGAACATGATGGCTTAATACTTGTTTCTTGTTCTTTCACTCTTTTCACATATTTTCTTTTACGAACTTTCTTTGATGCAGCAAATTGCATAGATGCACCCACTGCCATGTCTCGCTTCGTTTTCTTAATGTTTTGTATATAATATGCATCGAAAACGGAACTTTTTGGATTCATAGTAATTAGAACATCTCGTGGATCTATCGTACCATCATTTTCTTTTTTAGATTTGTAAGTTCTTATCATTTCTGATATTTTATTAATGTAAAAAAAGTGAAATGAAAGTTGAATGAAAGACTTCCACTTTTAAAAACAAACGTTCACCAATCGTCACTTGCCTTCATAATCCTTGCATAGATTAAAAATATTGTTGTCCGATATTATTTTGTCATAAATAGAGTCGTAGATAAATTAGATTCATTTTTTAAATACAGTATAATGTATATGTACATATAAAATTTGTATTCACAAATAAACTATACCCTTTTTAAATTTACAATATATAATTTAATAGATTTTATTTACGGCTTCACCCTCAGTAACAAATGGAATGAACTACGTCGAACTACGTCTACGACTATATACGAATGTATATAGTCTGCATTCCCGAAGTAACTTTGTAACCCACTGTAGGATTACGGTACCACTTACCACAGATTACCCACTGGGCTACCAGACCTATGCCGTTTTAGTAAAGCTGATATTTTAAGGACTATTAGTCTAATAAGTAGTTAAGCCAGTAATATACTCACTAACTTGAAAGTGAGGCCCTTTCAGAAGTCAAATATAGATACATCAATGGTCTTTTAAAAAAAATACAGAATTGTATATTTTGTAAATTTTTGGAATGGTGTTTGCAATCTTTAAGTAGTATAAATTAGTTTAATATGTTTAATAATAACTTCTCAAACATATTTAATTAATGTATTTTTTTTACCTTCACGCTAAATCCCGTATATGGCAGGGTAGGCAGAGGCAACCTGTTCCCCAAATTCATTCTCTCTCACTAATGAATTTTGATAAAACCTTATTAAGTAAATTACATTCTGCCGCTGTTCTATGACGTCCTTGTGGTGCAGTGGGTCAGCATTACTGATTATGTGAGTTGATCAAAGAAATTATTATATTTCAGTTATTTTATGTATGTATAATATATAAAGTATTAATAAAAACCAACTTCATATACACTTAGATCTATATTAAAAATACAATTCCTGTACTGGCAGATACATTATACACAGTAGCTTATTCTAAATTTAGTAATTGTAGTTTTTACAATATGTTACAATTATGTCAAAGATAATGATCATACATCTTTGGCATAACTTATCAGAAATGATAAACCAATTGCAATTATTAAATAACTTCTACAATATGTATACAGGAATGAACAGTTATATTTAAAAAGTGAGGTGATTATTATACAAAATATTTTTTGTATCTGTTTTCACAATTTGTTAGTCTATGGATATTGTTTTATATAGTACAATATACATTTATTAATATATGGTATTTTAAAGTTCCAAATTCAATCATTTGTTTGAAAATACAAAAAAAAACAGGTTAAAATAATAACAACAATATTAAAAATGCGCAATTATATTTTTATATCCTAAGTAAAATCCTGTCTTCTTAAATCACATTTTTAACTAATTATTAAGCAGTAATAACATTCAAATAATAAAATTAATTTAAAAAATGGCAAAATAATAATGTATGCATATTGCTCTCCATAAATTTATAAGAAATCTTAAAAAATAAATAACAAATAATTATATATATATAGTGTCCATTTGGTTTAAACTCAATTTTAGCAAAACAGATTATTAAATGCATTTTTAAAAACTTCTTTTTAATATTTTACAAACCAGTACAGAGGAATGACCATAACTTTTTTGTGATTAAATCTAAATTTAAAAAAACAACATTTGTGACGCATTTAGGTACTGAAAATCTTATATTTCTAATAAATACCTCTTCATACCCAGCATAGTAGTTCAAAGCAAAACCAAATGTAGTGGATTGTGGAAGTGTCTTAATGGGACTTGATTATCTTAACACTAGGTTCCCAGGTCCTGTCTGCCTAGCTGTGTCCGGGATACAGGATGAAGCTGAAAAAAAGAAGTACCAAACACCACATTCTATCTTGCTTTGGCAACATTCACTTAATAGACCCTAAGGTACTCTAACCAAACTATCCAAAATATGCTACATTTGATATGTAAAAGTAATTATTAGAAATACGCGATTCTCGGAGTTACCTGAATACACCTTATTTATGCTACATACAATATAAAACACATAAAATTAAAATCAATGTAGCATAACAATTAACACTATTTTTTTTACCCAATTATAAACTTTTCTAGCAAAAAAGAAATATTAAATACAATTTCACCCATTTTTATTCTTTGGTCATTGATAAAAGTTAAATAAGTACAGAAATGTCTGAAAAATAGAGGGTCTTTGCCACAATAATATTTTGAATAATTTCAAACATATTGCACATTGAATTGAAAAATGTTTAGAAATATTATATACAAAACATCACGTGATTTAACAAATAGATATAAAGATTATTGTTACAAAATAATTAGTTAATATTTCATTTGCAGAGTGTAGTTAAGTAAGTAAATAGAAAATTGTTAATACAATATTTTTAGCTACACCGTATCTCACATAAACCTTGTGTTAACAACACTTATATCCCCACGCTATGCACTGCTTACCAGAATGAAAAAACAAAAAAAAATATTCGAGAGAATCACATCCACAACAGTCGCATTTCATAGGTAGTCAGAAGTCGTGCCACTGCACCACAATGGCTTATTGTAGATACAATGAAAAGGACATTAAAACTTAAAACATATTAAACCACATAAAAATTTAAAACTAAACAAAATTGCTTTATTCTAGAAAGCCAGGGCACCTGCTGGCTTTAGGCAACATCAATACTTTTACATAGTAAAAACTCCCAATCCCTTACAACTAATGGTCAATGATTTTGTGCAGACATTTAATATCACATTAATATAAAATTCGTAATCACATTTATGAGAACACATCGATGGGGCAGGGCGAGACCGTAGCAAGGTTATGCCTTGGACTTGCTAGGGGATCGTGAGATTCAACTTGTTGTGCCTCTAAGGTCGCTTGTTTCACAGCCTCCTTGTATGGACCTCTTTTCTTTTTGTTAAATCTTATCTGTAATAAATAAAATCATCTATTTAATTAATATATGCACAGAAGTTTTTTTTAGTATCCCCTATGTGGCTGGGTATTGTGATATATTGTGTGTTGAGTGGCAAGATTCAATACTACACTGTCTGCTAGGATAGGTAATAATATAAATTAAATCACTCAATCAAAACCACAATATTAAAAGTCACTTTACCCCCGCATGAATATTTTTTTTTCTATTTTTAAGTTAATAAATATAAGTACTTAAAATAAATAAAATAAATATCATATTCAGTTTACATTCCAATTATAAAACAATGGTGACTGGCATTAAGAAGCATACAAAGAAAAATTAAACATTCTATCATTTATCAGTAACAATGCTATTGTTAACAAGATCAATATCTCGAGGTTATACTTATAAGTATTAGGTGCTACATTTAAAAGTAATGCAATATTAACCAATGCACTAGGACATGGGGACCAAAGTTTTTTTTTTTTATTTTAATCTTTCAATCAGTCAAAGGACTATAAACTGATATGGTGGATGTTTCTACCCTTTATTCATCAAGTTTTAAGTTGATGGATAGCTTCAGGGATGTTAAGCTAAGTTATAACAATTTTTTTTAATTTTTCTTCAATTATAATCAGGCAGATGCAATAATAAAAATGTAAAACAAATTATTATAGTGCATTAAACTTGGGGCTCATTTATTGTCAGGCCTGGTTACAGGTATAAAATTATTGTAAATATGGAACTCATATTACTAAATGCCCTATTTATTTAAGAATCATAATATTTAGAGGCTGGATGCAAGATGATGAGGAATGAGTATGATTCCCCTGGATGGATTCCTTGTAACACCAAATGAGCAATTTAACCAATCTGTTTATAGTTTGAGACTGATTGCAAATATATTTAGAGTAAAAAGAATCCAAATAATACATTATTATACATTTATTTGAACTAATAATATCAGAAGAATAATGAATGAGATGTTTTTTAACATATAATTTATAAAAAATTACTTATACAAAATATTTTTACATAGAGGGATTGATTGAAAACCTGGATGATCTCTAACTAAAATATGTGTAATGTATATGTTTTTTAAAAATGTGTGATCATATCACTTTAAAAATGTTAAGAATATTTTTTATTACAGAGTATTAAAAAACTTAAAGACTGAAGGTAGTAAATCATGCAGCATACCTTATAATCTTCTAAAAAAGGGCTTAAGCTGTCACATGGCATTAGAGATGATGTAGTTGAAGCGTACCATGCTACATGAGCCCTTAAAGCAGGTGTAACACTTAAGACCCTTCCTGGCCACCATGGAAACCCTACCACTTTACCCCAGACTATATCACCAGGAGACACTCTTAACAATTTTCCTCCCACACCTTCAGAACTCGGTGGAAAGTCAGGGACAGCTTCATTTTCACCATCATCAGATCCTTCTTCATTTCTATGTTCATAAGAATTACTACTTAACCTTCGTAAACTAATTGACAATTTTTGTTTTAGACAATGACTTTTTACATTACTGAAATAGTCTATTGAGTCACATTTACTTGTATTTTCATCTCTTTTCTTTGGAATTTTGTGCTTTTTTTTATGTTTTACTTTATGTTTATGTTTTTTTTCTAAAGGATCTACTGTTGTACTATTTGGAACATTATTTCGTGGAGACAATGCTCCTATATGTTTAGGTGATTGATCTATCCACGTATCAACAGCTTTATCTGTATCAATATTCTTTTTTGCCTGCTTTTTGGCTTTTCTTAATGCTTTTTTCACTGCTTTATTAGGTTTAGACATATCACAGGAAACCCCAGAATCTTCATTAAAGTCCCCACCTAATGGAGGTATTTTAACAACAGTGCCTTCTCCCTCACCAAAACAAATCTTTAGTGTCCTTGCATTAGAAAATAAGTTACTAAAAGAATTTTCATTGTCCTTACAATCTTCTTTGTCACCCAATTCACTATTATCAGAAACACTAACGAAGGCCAGCTCCCTAGTCACTTTTTCACTATTGTCACATGGTTTCATGGTTTTAACACTTTTTAATTTGTCACTTGACTTTGAAACACTTTTCGTCTTTATAGCACTAGTTATTTCACTTGAATCTAACCTGGACAGCTTAGGTATTAACATGCTTCCCATTAAATATTTCTTTTCTAACTTCGATGACTCAGAACCGTCTCTGGGCGTATCGTCATCCGAATCTAATTTGCGTTTCTTGGACACGTCTACATTTTCACTATTTTCATTGCAAATTCCTTTGCAGTTTGAACATACTACTTTCCTAGGCCTTAAACGGACTGTCATCTTTCTCCGAGCCTGCGGTTTAGCTTTGCTATTCTGTTTTTTTGATTTTTGCAATTCTTCATTATTGTAGTCAGGTTCTTGATATGCAAATCTTTGGCTAACGGAATGTAGTTTTTCATCTTTGTCTTCGACTTTTTCAATTTGGTTATTGAATGCTGGGTGAAGACTGTATACGCCAAACGGTAAATTGCTGAAAAAAATGAGAATACAGTGAAAACTAAAATAGTTTAAATTTAATCGATAGTTTCATCTATAGTAAGAATAAACCAAAACGAACCCCTTGTTAGAGTCCAAGAGGACACCCTGAAATTTTTTATTTTCCGTACTATAAGTAACTACAATCAAATCTTCTAAAGCTTCTTCCACATTCACTAGAATTTGAGAATTTTTTTCAATCGTCATATCGGCTGTTACAGCGACAGCCGCCATATTCTTAATTTCTTAATATTTCATAGACAATATAAAGTTTCTTAATAAACACTAGTAAGTTCATCCATTCATCATTACTACAGTATAATTTATAATTATTATTAATTTGAATACTTTTTTACTTTTAGTATTGATCGCAAAAAATATCATACAAGTGAAATAAAAGTAAAATAAACTTATTTATTTTACTTCATAGAAAATCGATGACCATCGAGCATCCCTAGTTCACGGTACAACATTTATCAATAATCTGTGCTCCACAATTGTCAATTGTCAAAAACCGGTATAGTGCGAAATGCGAATTTTGTCTTTATAGTTTATTTTATTATTTATCGGCTAAAAGACTTAATTACTTATTTTTAGGCTATTTTGGAATCTCATAATTTTTTAATACAATTGTAAGTATAAATAAGTAATCTTTTCATTTACGATTCATTAGCATATAATATTAAATAACAATTTAACGTGCTTACATAATCTACTACGTTTGTATAGTATATTTCATCTATTTTAAAATAATTTCGCTCTACACTCAAGGTCTTGCCAATCTATTACTATTAACTAGACAACCATGAAATAATTTATAAGTTTTAAACCATCCAAAATGTTCACTTATTAGTGATATTATCAATAAACTTATAATAAATATTTATTTATTGATTACTTTTTTTTTTATTTTTGCACAAGTAAATTATAATTTTATATAAACAAAAAACTCTCATCTAGTTTAGTAGTCATTAAGTTTTTAAATTTTTGAATATCACCTAATTACGTTTTTTAAAAAGTTAATCATCATTTTTTATGTAACTAATATTTAAAAAATATTTAATTTTAAATATAGTTTTTATGTAAAAAATTAACATTATTTTCTAAAGCTCTTAAATCCTAGAGAAGTGGTTATTTCTAGTGTGTACCACTTAACATTAATAAGAGAGAAGACAATCTTTAACACTATCTAATAATGTTAAGTACTCTATATTTATTTGTATTACACTGTAGTTATATTAGTGTATATTTATTAACCTTTATTATCCTTATGAGATTATGTATGATTAAGCAATATATACATTCTTATCTTTTTTTACACATATAGGTAGGCGAAGGGAAACTAGTGTTAAGACTCTCTGTTCTCCTCCCAACATCCCATTTCTTCAAGACATAGCGTGATGAGCAGATTTAATGCCCGCTTTGTCTAGATACCATTAGGTCGACCATGCGTAAATGCATTTCCCAGTCAAAAAAAAGAGTTGCCAACAATCCTGTATTCCCGGGACATCCTTATCTTATACCTTATCCTGGACTAGAATACTTTTTAAGCATCATCCTAAGTTTGTAAAGTATGTTAAGGACCTATGTTTTAAATGTTTTGTATACAGAACTTAATCCTTATTTATAGTGGGTTTTTTCATTTATGAATATACAGTACTCAAAAGAAATAAATCGATTACTTCTAGCAATAGTTGCTACAATAATCAAAATTATCTACTTTATGAATATAAACTATGTATGAAACAATTATTTGTTAACTCAACCACAATTATTGTTTTATTTAGCCTGTTTTCATAACAACATAACTGTATCCCTTATACATATACTGTCCTGTCCTTAAACCTTAATGTCCAAGTATTTCTATCTGCAAATCCTGTATTTCATAGTTTGGAGATGGCAACCCTAAGCTACCAGAAATTAAAATAATCCATTTTACAAGGGGAATCAAGCCCACAAGCATTTACAGTCAAAAGTTTATGTAGACAATAGTAAATAGTAAAGGTGTTTACAGGCTTATATTATGAATATAAAAAAAATATACAGACATTTTTTTATTAACAGACAATGGCAGAAGAGAAAAGGATTGACATTACTCAGCCACTATGGGATCAAAGTACTTTTGTAGGCAGATTCAAACATTTTGCGTTCATCTCTAATCCATTACTATCTTTAGTACCAGAAAAGGAATTGTATGAAGCTAAAGATTTATATATAAAATATAAGTAAGTATTTAATTTATTATTTGTTTAAACTGTGATACTCCAATAAATATACATAGATTTTATAAAATATCTTGTTAAAATGGGTAAAAAAAAACTTATTTGGTATTGATATATGTTTAAAATTTCATAATGTTTTGTGACATAGAAACAAAATTTAATGTTGATTATTGTTAGGTGTAAATTAATGTGATTAAACTAAGTAAATCCCTGTCCATGCATTTACAAGAAAATCAAAACTAGTTTTATTATTTACATAATATTCTTTTAGGCAAGGACAAGAGCCACCAGGCACAGCAATGTCTCAAGTAGTGAGAGCAAAACAATTATATGAATCAGCATTTCATCCAGACAGTGGGGAATTACAAAATGTGTTTGGCAGAATGTCTTTCCAAATGCCTGGTGGATGTCTCATAACTGGCGCCATGTTACAATGGTATAGGTAAGTTAGTTTATTCATTGACATTTTTCAGATTTACGCTTTATCCCGTTTGTTTGTTAGGAAAGTATATTGTTTATTAATTGAAAGTTTCACGCATCTCTTGCATTTAGCAAATAGTAGTAAAAATACTTAGTGTTAATACCCTCTTGTTTTTTTATTTCCGATAGTTTGCTGCAGAAGCGCAGTAATGCTAAATTTCAACAAAATCAGTTTAGTAGTATGACGATATTAGATAAGTCCAAATACTGTAGTAGGCAAGGTTGAGCATATGTGTATTTATAAAATTAACACAGGGTTTTTTTGCTTTGCAATAAATGGATATCGAATCTATACAACAGTTGCGTATATACTCGCACACTTTTTAAATTTGTTGTTTTATAAAATTGAAGGTTTTGAAAACAACATAATTATTCGTTCAATAGAAATAATAACTCTTTTAATCCATTTAAATGAATGAGAATGTTAAACTGAAAACATATTTTACGTATTAATATATAGTAGTTTTAATAAATATTGATTGTAATAATTAATTATGATAAGCATGAGTGGTTAAGGATTCGGTAGTCATTCCAGAAAATGCGGCAAGGAGTTCCGCCATTTTTTTAAATATAAATAATTATATTTATAGTTTATTTAATATGTGTGATAAAGAAATTAAAATATTGAAATATATAAATGACACATATTAAATAAACTATAAATATAAATAATATTTCCCTACACTTTTGCGTGAACATAGATATTGGAACAAAAGTTATTTTTGTTTTTGAAGAGTGAATACGACGCTACATAATATATTAATTATTATTCTACTTGCTCTATTCTGAATGTCATTCGTCAATGTTATTTAAAATTTATGCTTGTCTACGAGAAGTCTTAGTCTCGTTTTTGTAGTTATTATTCGTTGTTTTCCTTAAAAATGTTTATTCGTTTCGCAAAGTTTTTCATTTATAGGATTCTAAAGTAAATTTAACTTGAAGTTTTTATATTACTCATTTTAATGATACAATTTTTTTTTCCTATCTTAGGTATAGCAGGATAGACTTAAATTAGTCGATAATGAGTA
>FAPJ01021814.1:0-15273 GCA_001485985.1 Heliconius ethilla aerotome | reverse complement strand
TTGTTTTATAAGATATGGGATAGGATAATATTTTAATTTTTTTCATTATAACGGTACCGTACCGTAGCCATTATTTTTTATATTTAACCTAGGTACCATACCGTACTACTAGGTACCTAGGTCCGTTCCGTCCGTATACCCGTTCCGTATGTACATAATACGTAGTTATGGCACCTAGGTTAAATATAAAAAATAAATAATATTATATTTTTTACTCTGTGTTAACCTCAACTGCAGGCTGGTAATATAAAAATTTAAATTTGGTAGGTGTCACTTTTGCGAATTTCGGTAGCTGTCACGGAATTGTTGATATTAGTGTCCAAATTTGAACTTTGTTATTGAATTATATCTTAAAATGAAAATCGAAGAGGTAAAGAGCACTGCGAAAACTCAAAGAATATCAGCACACAGCCATATAAAAGGCTTAGGTCTAGATGAGAATGGAGTTCCAATTCAAATGGCAGCCGGTCTCGTGGGCCAAGAAGCAGCACGAGAGGTGAGGTGGAGCATTACGAAGTTTTATTATATCAAGCAGGCTATAAACATGATATCTCTAGGAATAGCTCATTCAACCCGTTTTAATAGATTTAATGTATATTCTTAAAATCTTATATGAAACATTGATAAAACATTTAGGTTAATTTACATGGGTTGCTATGGAGCTTAGAAACAGTTTATTTAAATTAATTTAAAACATGTCTATTTGATACACTATTCAGCGCATTAATAAAATATATACGTTTCTTTTTATTTTTCTCTACAGGCAGCTGGTATTGTCGTTGATATGATTAGAAGTAAGAAAATGGCCGGTCGAGCTCTTTTACTTGCTGGACCTCCGGGCACCGGAAAAACTGCTATTGCCCTAGCAATTGCACAAGAGCTGGGAAATAAGGTAAAAATAAGAATTTTTACCTACTTTTAGGTATAAAAAATATACTATTTAAAGATAATATTTGAGATTACTATTCAATTATTACAAGGATATTAGGAATGTAAAATTACAATTCGGGATATGGATATAGATATAAGAATAATACTTTATCATGTTTGGTTTTGGTAATAGATGTTAAATTATTTCAGATTATCCATTAGTTTCAGAAAATTTCCATTACTGATATTAGGTGTTATGGAAATTCTTTTATAAAATCAGTTGTTTTTTATATTCTTATAATGGTGGACAGCTACTTTGTTATTTGTGATATTTGCTATTTAGCTTTTTCTAGTACCAAAAGATTCTTCTAACATAAGAAATCTCATTAGGACTACATCTATATCTATCCAAAATTATATGTTATCTTATTTGTTTATATTTAGGTGCCATTTTGCCCAATGGTAGGCAGTGAAGTCTATAGTACAGAGATTAAAAAAACAGAGGTCCTAATGGAAAATTTCCGACGAGCTATTGGCTTGCGTATTAGAGAAACAAAAGAAGTCTATGAAGGAGAAGTTACTGAACTTACACCAGTAGAAACTGAAAACCCAGCTGGAGGTAACCTTAGTATAAACTTACTTAAAAGTATGCTTAGTTCCATGCTGTATCTCACATATAGCAGGGTAGGCAGAAAGAACCTAATGTTAAAACAATGTTTCCCACCTTCTGCCTAATTTTCAAGACATAATATTAAATGGTAAACTTAACACTACATTAGTTTTCTCACATGAAACAATTCATCCCCTTGAATGAGATTCAAATCCTAACAGTTGTATTTACAATCAGACACTGCAGTCAGACACCACAATATCCTCATTATTTAGTAATTACTATTCTTTTAGTAAACTTTTTATATTAATTTTAGGTTATGGGAAAACTGTTTCACATGTAATTATTGGATTGAAAACAGCAAAAGGTACAAAGCAACTGAAACTTGATCCAACAATTTATGAATCACTTCAAAAGGAAAAAGTTGAAGTGGGCGATGTAATTTACATAGAAGCAAATTCAGGTGCTGTCAAAAGGCAAGGCAGAAGTGATACTTTTGCTACTGAATTTGATTTAGAGGTAATTTGATTGAATATATCTTGTAAATTATTGAAGTGAATTGCTTATTACTTTTTTTTTAGTGTTATGCTTTATCTCATATATAGCAGTAAAGAAATTATTAGGAAAATTATGTTTTTAACATTTTTAGAGTGATATTCCACAGTTAGGAAAGAAAAATTCTAACATTCTACATTAAAGTTTTTATTTGTTTCCTCTAAGTAGGAAAATTATGTATTAAAACAACTAATAACGTTTTCTTACAGAAGTTGGTTAATAATTTAAAGATAACCATTTCTTTGAGGGAATTAAACTTGTAACCATCACATGTACTCTCGATAATGGCAGTTGCTTGTATTTATAAGTATTTTTTACCCTTGAAATACTATCTGCATTATGCCAATATAGATTTACATATACATTTCTGGCTAAATATACTAATTTAAAACATTTTCTCTACTCTAGGCAGAGGAATATGTACCTTTGCCAAAAGGTGATGTTCATAAAAAGAAAGAAGTTGTACAAGATGTCACTTTGCATGATTTAGACTCGGCTAACGCAAGACCTCAAGGAGGACATGATATCATGTCTATGATGGGACAGCTAATGAAGCCTAAGAAAACTGAAATAACAGGTGTGTTGAAAGTTTATTATAGCTTAAGTGGGGCAGGGCAGAGAAAATTAAATATCATGACACTGGGCAGAGGGAACCAAGTGTGAAGACACTGTGTGACACATTTTCTGCCCAATTTTAAAGACTCAAGGAAATACCACCACTTGAATCTTTAAATATCAGTAGTTAGTAATAATTTTTTGTTTTCATTTTTATACTAACTAGGGAATTGAAAATGGTTTGGAAACCACAATCAGTTTGTTCACAGCTAAACACTTCCACACATTACCATGATTGGTAAACATTTCTACCAAATGCTTTTATAATAAATACTTTAATGAAACTAAACTAAACCAACATTTTAAGTATTTAATATTTTTAGATAAACTGAGAAAAGAAATAAATAAAGTTGTAAATAAATATATTGACCAAGGAATAGCTGAGTTAGTTCCAGGAGTACTGTTCATTGATGAGGTATGTACCTACAATATGTATGAGTATGTATGAGTATAGACATGTATAAAAATAATTGTAATTTTTTTATGTCCATGTAGATGTTATCGTATATCGCCACAAAGGCCTCCTCCAATGTTTTTTCCTATATTACAGATACATATGCTAGACTTAGAAACATTCACATATTTGCATCGGGCTTTAGAATCTGCCATTGCCCCTATAGTCATTTTTGCAACTAATAGAGGAAAATGTCAAATAAGGTTAGTGTTATTTTATGTATATAATTAATTTTAAAAAGGTAATGTGTGAAATATATATTTCATTGTATATGTTTCAACAAAGGAAACCTAGTGTTAAGACACTCATTACACACACTGTGAAATTGTGTCAAATAGAGGAACTCAACATTGCCATTTGAGCTGTTTCAAGAGTAAGGTAATAAAAAATATATATATCCCGCAATTGGGAACCCACAAAAGTTTCATTTATAGTGAGTGCCTCTGTGCCACAATTTCTAAATGAATACTTATGCATATTTAATAAAAAAATTTCAGAGGGACTGAGGATATTATCTCACCACACGGTATACCATTAGATTTACTAGATAGACTCCTAATAATTCGCACATTGCCTTACAATAAAGCAGAACTTCTACAGGTAACAAATATTTATTTGAATTTATTTGAACTATAGCTTGTTTTTAACTAGTTTTTTTATAAAAATATAATATTGTTCTTTATATGCGTTGTAGATATTAAAATTACGCGCAGCAACGGAAGGAATAGCTATAGAAGATGAAGCGTTGACTGCATTGTCTGAAGTTGGTGCTAACAGCACACTCAGGTAAGATATTGAGGATTTATTGTTGTCGTTTTAGTATGTCATTTTAGTTGTTCTGGGACATTTAAGTAGTTTAGTGCCTACAATTAATTGAGCTGTTTTGGTGCTTTTTTAAAGACTTCCCTGGTGTCCTTTTTCTTATGTCACAAGGAATCAAATTATATCCAAAAATTTTACTCCATCTAAATATTTCACTTCCTCGAGTGGGAATCGAACCCATAACCGTCGCGTCTGGTCTTAGTAGAATATAAAAATTATGAAAGATTTTAATTTGAATGTATTACTTAAAATCTCATGCAAAGTTAAATGTTATTGTTGATTACAAATTAACCTATTCCTATTCCATTGGAACTTTTTATGACATGCACAAACATCTTGAAGCTCTATGTTTTTAAAATGGCACGAAATATTAAATTAATTTATTGATAGTTTCATCATGTATCTAACCAGTTAGCTGGATTAAAATAAAAATTTCGACAGGTAGTGGGAATCTGTCCAATGACCATAACCATCTTATGTAGAGTTCTACATGTTATGTTATCGTATTAATTCTTATTTTTTTATTATTGTATCTTCAGTCTTTACAGTTATTAAACGTTAAAAGTTAATTTAAACTTATTGCTCTCGCATACTAATTATGAACATTATTTACTTCTTGTTGTGTGTAAGTCATTGCTATTAGCGATAAACGTGTTGGCATGCACCACTTTATTTATCTTAATGTATTTTAACCCTCGACGAAAACAAAGGGGTGTTACATGTATGGGTTTATGTGTTTATGTGTGTGTCTCACAAACGTATGTACGGATTGTAAGTTTAGTTTTTTTTTGTTTGAAAGATGACTTAATTGGAAATGTCCTTGGCCATGATTAAAATAAATATGTTCAGGCATTTGAAGATTATCTACTCTTTTCTAGTGGTTTGTTTACTTTTTAGTACTTTTTGTGTTAGGGGTTTTTAATTATAGATTTAAGTGCAATAGAATATTTCTATGTATCTCCTATCACTCTAATGTACCATATATATATATATATTTACACAGGTACGCAGCACAACTTCTAACCCCCGCAGCCCTAGCAGCCCGCGCCGAGGGTGTGTCTCGTATCGCGCCACAGCACATACGAGCAGTACACACACTATTTTTGGACGCTAAATCATCTGCCCGTATTTTAACACAGCATTCTGATAAATATATGAAGTAATTTACTTTATTGTTCACTTCAAGCGCCCCTTTATATGCTCGATATTTTATTAGTTTTCTTTTGTATCCTGCATTAAGTCGGGTAGGGTAGAGGAAACCTAGTGTTAAAACACTGCGTTTCCCAATTTTCAGTCTATTTTTGAGACATTTTAGGTAGTTGTTTTAACCGCGGAAATGAAAATAATTCACTCCCCAGTGAACATCAAACTCACAACAGTCGCATTTACAGTCATGAACTGTATCGTTGCATTACGATTAATATTTTTTTATTAATATAATATTGTACAAATTAATTGCACAATATGTGTGTAAGCACGGTTCTGTCTACTTAGCTATACATTAGATTTTTAAAGTGTGTTTTAAAATATTTCTACATTGGCTGGGTGTCAAAAAAACATTTAATTTTATAACATAATTATCATATAATATTGAGCGTATATAAATTAGGCGCTGTATTTTCTCATATCTTTAATTTTTTATTGGTATGTGTAATGTACTTGAATGCATACAAATTTTAGTTAAGTGTCTATTCGTAAGTAGTTTTTAATTCAATCAATAAATATTATTTTATATTTTTTCTAAGATAGTACAATTGGTTTTCATGAGTGTTATAAAATTACAATAGTTACTACGTTTAAATGTTAGTGTTGTTTAGTTCTTTGTCATAGCTTCAACATATATTATTATTGCATATCTTACAGTAAAAAAGTGAAATTAGATTTTCTGAACTTTTGCGCATTGTTCACTAAGTAACAATATGAAAAGTAATAATAATCCTAAAATCAAATTGCGCAACAATCTCCACCAAGCTTCAGGTCGGCCGCGACTCTCCTACTGTACCGTAACTATTTTCCCTTTACTTTTTTAGCCAGAAAATAGTTTTGAATCCAATACAAAGTGCCTAAGCATAGCCTATAATATAAAAAAGTGAGATAAGTTTTAAGTTCATAAATACTGTTAGGCTACAATTTCTGTGGATTATTATAAAACGAAAAAACAATAACTAATAAATAACTTTTTAATAAAAATGAGATGCCTCTTATTCTATTCCTAATGCTATATAAAAACCGTATGTACATCATATTTTTTTATTTAGTCGTCATTTTTTTTTTAATATCAGATAATTGTAACAGTATTGGTTAGATTCCTAAAATTAAATAGAACGTCTTATATGTGATTTAATTACATGTGAATTCAACTTACTGAAGACTGTCAAAGTCTTCTTTAAAGTAATATTTACATTTTTAAAATCTTCAATCACTTAAATCTATTGAATATCATATTTCACCTTTTGTTCGATTTTCTTTTATCTGAATTTGAAATTGGATTATAATGAGAGTCAGGAGATACTGTGGAGGAGGTCTGACTTGAATGAAAGGGATTTTCGGTGGAAATCGGTGGAGTAAATGTGGGTAGATCAACTCTGACGCCAGCTGGTCCGGCTGTATGTCTGTATAGTGCTTCAAATTGCATTTCCTCAGAGATTGTATGTGACTTGATTTTTCTTTCATCACGAGCGTTAATTGGATAAACAATTAAAATCTTTTCCCCTTTACTGCGTAGAGCAACCGGTGGAAGTGCAGTGCTCGTAGACGCAGAGGGTCCTTCCACTACCTGTAACATTTCAACTGGCGCAGGTCGTAACGCCTCTGTCGTAGTTGTGGTGGTAGTAGTAGATGGTGTCGTCGTTGTAGTTGAAGTAGTTGTGGAAATGACGACTGGTATGTCAGGCTCCTCGGGAGTCTCGAATTCACGCTTCTCCCCCGGCGGACCCATTATCCTAAGCGATTCAATCTTCATTTCTAAAGTAGGAGTAGGAAAAGGGATAGAACTAGTTACATTTATCTCTTCTGTAGGTATGTATCTTGCTACTGTTTTAGGAACCTCACGGGAGCCAAATAAGGGCAAACGCGGGGCATATGCAGAGACTAGAGGTAAGAGTGTATCTCTTGCGTAACGTTCGGCTCTCGAGATGAAAGAAGCCAGACGTGCCGGCAGGAATTGTACGGCAAAACTTGTTTCTTCCTTTTCAGCTCGTTCGTCCCACGGTAAATCATTAGCAATTGTAGACATGTCGTAATTTTTAGGTTTTCGTGATGGAGCCTGGGTAGTACGCGGAGTAGCGCGGAGTATTGGCTCTGATATTTCACGATTTTCATCAGGTAAGTCTGCTCTTTGTCTTGGAGTTTTACGAGGTCGAGGACGTAGAATTGGTTCGGCAATTTCTATAACTCCACTGGCTGCCGTTTTTGTATTGGTCATACCAAATGCCCTACCAGTGTCGGCTGTTTCCTCCCAGTCATAAGACTCGGCGACAAAAGGCCTCTGCTGCGGATCTTCGGGTAGTTCATTGTCGTGCGGGTCATCAGGAGGAGCACTAGTTACATTTTCTAAGTGAATAACCTGCTGTGCCAATAGAGTGCTATTAGTCGGTTCTTCAACCTAAAAAAAAAGAATTGAAAAAATTATATTCATAATAGGTATATTATAATTAATTATGAGCAAAATAGATGATACCAGTACACTAACTTCTTGAATTTGACAATCTCCGGGCTGCAACGGTAGTTGGGCCGACTCGTCGGATAGAAGTCGTAGGTTCTTACAGAATGATGAACTAATAGGAGAAAAGTTTTCAATGAAACTTATTATACACGGAGGTGAAAAAAAATGTTCGGCTTGTCTTAGAATAATGATGATACTCACGTCTTCCCAAAGCTGTCAGTAATGAGCAGTTTGTGCATGAGAAGCGCGCGCGCGCCGGCGCTGAGCCAGCCGTTGTAGGCGGCGTAGTGCACGGAGGCGCGCAGCGGCACGCCCAGCGCGGGGTGCGGCACCAGCACGCGCCCGAAGCGCACGTTGCGGTCACTGGCCTCGCGTCTGATGGACAACACACGAACATATAAAACCACAAATTATAATATATTTAGGTAACTGTAAGGTATGTTACCTACAGAGGTATGTTTGATTTAAATTAAATCAGCTTCGGGCTGTTGTATCCGGCTCACAACAGAACCTAGTGTTAAGATACTCCGTTCCCCACTTTCTGCTGAATTTAGGAGGCATTGCGTGTCAAGTTGCGGAACTCAACGCCGCGTTTGCCTCGAAGAAATTAAAATATAAATTGAAATAAATATTTCATATCCTCGAGTAGGGATCGAACACACAACCAGTCGATTTTGCAGTCAGACTATGTGCCCCTGCGCCACGACCGGTCTTTTTTATTTAAAATCATCGATATTTAATTTCAAATTAACAACATTCCTTCTTAATTCTGTACTGTTAAATAAAGTTACCTACCTTTATTTTTTTTATTTTGGTTTGACATGAACGTAAATCGTCGTGAAACGTAGTTGTACCTCGTCTGCACAAAGAAAAAAGATAAAATATATGAGATATCTTACTTGGTCATAGGAAAAGATTCATTTAACCCTGAATCCCCATGTAGAGTGAGGGTCACTCGACCGTAGTTTGGTTTTTGGCCTACTTCGCTCGCTCCCCACAAGGCTACGTGGTATTGATGTGCTAACATAAAAAAGGACATAATTAATTACTTACATTTTATTTTTAAGCCTTAATATACTGCTATACTTTATACCTACGTATATAATATATCTTGAAGTAATTATTATTATAAGGTTGGTTTTTTCGACTACACAAAAATGTACCAACATTTTTAACTATCACATTTTTTACAATTACAGGTTTTTACCTACCTACTAAATTACATATTCCAATTATTTGTAAAAAATATTGCGTATCTATCGCGATGTAGAAGAAATATATGTCGGTATGTACTATAGACAAGTTCGAGCTAGACATATCATCTAATATGGAATATTCCTATAATGGTTGGCAAATTATTATTTTTTTCATTTAAAAATATGAGAAGAAGGAACAATGTGTAGATATTATATAACGCCGTGTAAGGCTATGGACAATAAGAAACTGATATAGCGTATCAAATTATACATACCACAGAAAGGTTCCTCCTCTCTCGTGAGAAGGTACAATTGTCCACGTCCGAGGGAACGGTCGGCGTAGTAACCCATATTGCCACAACGATGATCGCCATCACAAGGAAAACACCGACCCTAAATTATAGATTATTAGATACCTTAATACCCATTGCGCCATCCTATGAATAAGAATTGTAAGAAGCTGGTTTGAAACTGTGTCTTTGAGCCATTACATGAGACGTTAAGGCGCTTTATTCTACATTTATCTAAATCAGCGTTAAATTTTAATATGGTTCATATGACTGTAGTTAAAATTTGAAATTTTCTCTGTGAGGACTTTTACAAAGATTTTTTTAGCATCTCGCTTTATTCCGCACATATGTATCAGGGTAGACAGAAAGAGCCTGGGGAACTAGTGTTAAGCCAATCCGTTTCCATTAAGATACTATCGTTCCCCATTTTCTGCCAAATCCAGGAGGCAATGGGTGTTGCGGTTGGCGGAATTTACGCCGCCCTTTGTCTCCTTACCAGAGTGAGGAAAAGAAAAAATATATATATTTAATTTGGGAATTGATCCTACAATTGAATTGCTTGTTCTCTTGCGCCATGACTGGCCTCAGAAGTTATATATTCCAAAGAGCATTTATAACAATAATAAATTAGATTCATTAAATAAATACCATATGATTAGCTAAAAAAATTTAAAAATCTTACTTCCAAGAAAGTATCATAATCAGTGCAGGGAAACGCTGGAAAGTGACACTTAGGCGAAACAGAATCAGTGAAGAACTTGTACGCGCGACGATGATTGCACAATGACCGCCCTTCTGGAGACGCGCCGGCCCATGGCAAAACAAGATCGGACACTGCACCGACGAACCTGACATTTAACATTATATTTTTATTATATTTTATTTTATTTAATATACTCGTATTTTCATTTGTAAACTATAGTTAGTAAAATATACTCGTAAGTGTATTTTATTAGGGAGATTATACATACATGAATTGCCGCCATTAGGAAAATCGCCATCGGTTGTGGAAATTACTAAGGTGAGATGAGTAGGTAAGGGTTTTCTACGTAAATCTTAAGGTACGGCAAGGTACAAGGTGCAAGCAAGGTACAGGCTATTTAGATTAAATGTAAATAATTTTGATTTAATAATCGTTACACATATCCTAAAACATATATTTAAAAAAAAAATTACGTACGTTAGCTCCCACGGCTAACCGTGTACCGAGATATTCATATTTTAATTAAGTTTCAGAATTTATACCTACTTATTCTATACTATGAATATCCCCGAGTGAGATTTGAAGCTGCAGCCATAGCATACTACTAATAGTATAATATGAGCCTAAGCTAATCCCAAATTTCCGATAACATATATAATACATAAGTAACTCACAGATTAGAACAGCCATGTTGCACGCGGCCGCCGTTGGGGTAGAAGTCGACGTGTCCGAGAGGCTGCGCCGCGCCGAGCCCGCCGAGTATTAACGTCTCACCGTTTGAATGTATCACGTCTACAAACTTTGCATCAGTTTTATCCAATCGTGCTCTCGGGTCTTGAAATTCGAATAGAGGCCCCGCTGGATCCAAACCTGGGTGAAATTTGTTTATTTTGAATTAAGTAAATACCGATAGTAACTGTTATCTACCTGTACTTAGATGACGGGTTACTCCATCTAAGTACATATAAGTGGATAACAAAACATTGTGATGTAAAATATATCCCATCATAAACAAATGTGAAATGAGAGCCAATTTTGATGTGAAATGCGTCCTCGATTTCACTGACAAAAGAATGGGAGATTTATACTGGTGCCGAGTTCTGTTTAATAATTATTTAAGCTCTTATTTTGACTTTTTTACCACCAGGCACCTAACTAGATATCAACCTAATATTCCAACACAAGGTGGAAGTACACTAACTTGCAAAAATAGTAAAACATGCACGTAAACAAATGTTGAGTGAAATTTTGAGCCTGAATTGTATTTATTTTTAAAGAATTTGACTTTTGTACATAAATTATTACTATTAACCTATATACCTGTTATACGACTAATATTTTTCAATTCAGATCCAGCAAATCCTGCGACATGCGCTCCCAAGCTAAACCCAATCAAATGGACATCCTCAAATCGCAGATCTATATGTTGAGTCAAACCTGTGAAACATTCACTTCGTTAAATATTTGTAACCTGCATTTTAAAGTTTAGGAATAATGAATGCAGAGACTAACTAAATTAAAGGTAATAGGAATGTTTCTATGTAGGTACACTGCATTCGTTAAATAAGTAGTTTACCTTGTAGCAGCATTGCCAACTGTTTGCCCACAAGTCTCGTATTAGCTGCCGCTCGAAGGTAATTTGGCATAGTAGCACCACCTTCCCAGTCTACGCAAATCACGTTGCATTCTTCCTATAAGAAATATACATAGTTTCTATTGATATTGACGAGTTACGTTAAAAGTTCACGAGAAGCAATTATGAGATTTTGTAAAACATGCCTTTCTATTTCTAATAAGTGAAGATTAGCATACCACTGCCATTAAGGCGGAGCGCATCTCGTACACCCATACATTATCACAGTTTGAGCCGAAGCCGTGCACGATGACGCGTGTGGGTCGGACGGTGTCAAAGGCGCGCGCGGCCCAGCTCCACGCTGCCGACATGTTGCTTGCCGGGACAGCTATAAGTGGTTGGTCTCCTCTAGAATAAAAAAAATGGAAAGAGGTAATGTTTGTTAGACATAATATTACGTTCATTAGATAGCTTAAATATTGCATAATTGCTTCCTATAATAAAATGAAAATTGGGCTGCATTCACTTTTAGTACAAGTGAATATTTAAATTTTTGAATAGCTTTCAGCTTCATGTTATGCAGATAAAATCTGATGTTGAGTCCCTTCGTTTTCAGTATTCCCCAGAAATCGAGACATTCTACGTTCATTGGTGGAACTAACGCCGTACTTATTGTTGTCAAATTAGGAAAGACAAAAAATCATTCCTCTGAGTAGGGATCGAAGCTACACAACGTTCAAAGTCAGACAATGCCAACCCACTGCGCCAAGATGGATTCTTGCATCAATTTTCTCTCATATGAAAATATTTACTAGATTTTGAAAGGAAAGTGCTGTATCATCTGTAATGATAATTTAAAAACTTAGAGTTAGAAGAGTTTAATAGAAATAAATAGGTACTTAGTTCAAATTTACCACTTCAGGCATCATAAATTATATAATCGTGGCAGTACCTAACAAATTATTTTCTAGCCTTCACCTCAATCTTTTTGATTACTGCATGACTTCACTGTACCAAAAATTCGACTGCATCCTGTTTCAATAAAAAGTAATATGCCGAAAGTCTTTGCGTAACCGCTTATGCAAATTCAACACGGAGTTATTTTCTTTTTTTATTATGTTCACAACGTAAGATGTTTTCTAAATAAATAAACACGTTGAAATTGTATAATAAAAGCACTGTAAAGTTAATTTTGTTGAAAAATAAACATTAAAAACCTGCTCGTAGTAGAGTAGAGGAGAAAATGCGTTCCAACTTCTGATGGTGGACTTGGTAGCGTCTCCAAGTATGCAAATGGACCAGAATCCTCAAAGCAACCGAATTCTCCATAGCAAATGCTTCCCTGTGACCGTTTAATCCTGCAGGAAGAAATCAAAAATAGAATTAGTTATTCATTCTATCTAGATAAAACTAATTCATCATTTGTTTAATGTCAACTTCTGTATCAATATTTTCCTCTTTGTGGAAAACGGAGTGTCTTAACCTCTGCCCTCTGCCTACCCAGCTGTGTGGAGAATACAGCGTAAGGCTATAAAAATATTATAATTGGCTCCAACTAAACATCATATTATGTACGTATAACGACAGCACATATAATTTAAAACAACTACAATTCTAGAATAATTAACAAATCCTTGGATATTACAAAAAATCTTGAACTACACCTTGACTTGCCCGGGTGGCTATAATATATTTAAAATAATTAACTTTTGCAACTTAAGTAATAATGAATACATGAATATTTTTAAGACATTTATGTTAGTATTTTTAACGTATTTTTTTTAATTTAGAGTGATAAAAAAAGGCCAATCAAAAAAATGAGAAGTCGATAAAAAACATATTCATGTCTAGATAGAAAAACGATTATCAAATAATTTTAAGTAAACATTATAAAGCATTTAATTCAAATTTCTCAAAAACAAAAACTAGGTATATAATTTTTGGCAAACTATTTTTCAGCTTCGCGGTATAATATATATATTTAGTATAGGTACTAGTAGTAGGAATCTAGTTTGATGACACTCCGTTCCCCGTTTTCTCCTTATTTGAGAGGAGAAAACTTACCGCCGCTTTAAAGTGCGGGTAAGTTCTTTAAGTAAGTTGTCTTTAGTTTAAGTAATTTTATTCTATTTTCATTACATCGTTCTTCAGCAAGGCAAATTTTGTTGAAGAACGATGTAATAAAAATATTTCATACACCTGAGTGGGAAAAAACCCATAGCTGACATGTTTACAGTCAGTGCCGCTGCACTACGACGTCCATATAAGTAAACTATGATTAATAATAATAAAAGTAATGATTCGCTTTTTGTCGAAGCGCTTATATCGCGCTCCATTGCCAGATAGATAATAAATTTGCACAATAGAAAGTGTACATGGAGCTGAGAAGTGAAAGTTCTGATACTGCCTTTTAGCTTATTGCCCGAAATAAATGTTCGGCAAAAATCCATATCGAAATTATTTTAAGAAACAAGTTTTTTTTAAAAAGGTAAGTGAATTATGCTAAAGTATAAAGCTATTTAAAATAAAAGCTATATATATATATATATATATATAATATTCTTATATATAATAGAAAAACATTGATTTAATAACTGATGTTATATGAATGAAGATTTTTATCTTAATCTTTTTAGAATATATCGTAATTTGTACAATATTACAGTTACAGTAAGTAATGTCCACAATATTACAACCTAGTGCGTGATCTTTTAATTTCCCACTGTTTCATGGATGACCTCACGGCCGCCAGGAGCTCCGCATCGTGTCGCTCGTCCTCTGTCTCCTGGGCAGCTGTTACAGGCCTCCCGCCGCCTGTCCATGATTCTAATTCTGCATCTATTCAAAATAAACCACTTTATTTGTCCCTATCATAACGCTACGAATAGGTTTTAAAAGTAGGTAAGTATTACTTACCTACTTTTATAGCCTATAAGTAATAACTTAACTTTTATTTAAATAAAGAATCTAATTATATTAAAATACATTCTTATTTTTTATGTAGGTAAAGCGAGTATATTCTTCGAAAATGAGAAATGTCAGCTTACATCTGCGTTGAATGGTGTTTGTCGTAAAACCGCCAACAAATGTGCACATATTAAAATGTAAAGAGCGTATACGGCACAAAGCAGGTAACCCAAATTGCGGCCGTCTCCGGGTGAGCGGCTGTCGCCAGTCTTTGCCGGCCTTGATGTGGCGCTGTAGGGCAGTATCTCGTAGAAACGAGAAACGAGACCATTCCCATCATCTTGTATGGTGGGAAACTTAACGACTCTACATTCTATGTAGGTATATGGTGCGAGTTCATTCTGTTTGTTTTTTTTTTATTCTTTCTAACACACTCAACTTAGAATATATACAATACAACATATTTTTTTTTGTAAGGTTAATAAATTACAAAACAAATTATTACTTTACTTCGCTTTTATGTGACAACTTTAATAGACTTTTAATTGATGTTTCCAACGCAATCTACGATTAACTATTTTATGGTACTTACACTTAGCTAGGGTGAAGGAGGCAGCTACCAGTAGGAAGGCGAGCGACCGCCATACTTGCGGCGCCATCCACGCGGCGCGGCATTCACGGGCGCCTGGAAAATGCTTTCTTATAAATAAACTGTACAAAGCGCACCGATGCAATGTGATACAGTATTTATTGTAACTGGTTAGCTGACCGCATAACCAACGCGGTACTCATAACCGTTTTATGGAGAATATAAACACTTAAATTTTATTAAATACTCTACCACGGTGTTTATTGATAGTTATTGTAAATTTTATATTAGGCACTATAAAACACTTCACTTTCCCTTATATCTTGCTGAGCTTAGAAATTGACTTGGCTACTATAAGGTCTATATACCGATAACAGCATCTTTTCTGTGGGTGTCAGTTTATAATAAACTAGCGGACCCGGACG
>FAPJ01021811.1:0-14008 GCA_001485985.1 Heliconius ethilla aerotome | reverse complement strand
ATTGTGTGTTGAGTGGTGGAACACAACGCCTCGCTTTGTCTCGTTACCATAGCAATTTTATATTTCATATCCTCCAGTGGAAAACGAACTCACAACCTGTCGCATTTACAGTCGCACGATTGTGCCCCAGTGCCACGATTGGCCTCATGCAGTGTACTTGAAAGTAATTTTTATTTTTTTGTCACACACTGGTTTTTTTGCAGTTTTTATTATAAAAAGAATTCGTCCGTCACTTTAATATTCAGAAGTAGCTTCTGACTTCTTGAACAATAGAAAATTAAATTAACTAAAATGTCAACCTTAATTTACCGTAGCTGTAACGAGCATCTTGGGCAATGATAGAGCATTTCACACTTTTGCTTTTTTTATAAAGTAATTAGATTTTAATTTGCAAAATCAACATTTGATTCTAAAATAATTATTGTTCTTAAATTCTAAAAATTATAATAATGAAATACATTTTTTATTTGCATACATAGAAATTATTCCGCAATTTCTTCCATAGACTTAAGAATTTTAAGTAACAAAAAACTCTAAATCTATAATTGAAATCTATAACTGTAATCTATATATTGGAATATAAATTTATATCATACATCATTTTATATAAGACTATGACATATAGATTTTTCTTTGGTATTGTATTTCACCAAAAAATAAGTATTAGAACCAAAGTAAGACAGGGGTAGATTATAAATTTTAATAACCTAATATAGCTACTTTCATTTAACCTTATGATTGGAAAGCTTCTGTACGGGAGGTATTTCAAACGATCGATTAGTCACAATTAAGCATTTAAATATAATTTCACGTGGCACGCTGTCAATGGAACTCGACATTCGTTATGGCTGACTTACGAAATAATGACGCAAAAAAGCAGACAACTGTTATTGTTACAAGAAAAATACAGTTCCAGTTATTAGGAAGAAGTAAACAAAATTAAATTTCATTTTCATACAACTGTAAGCAATTAAAATTCATATTATTAATATCCACAGAAAATCGATTATACATATATATTACATGATATAATAATTATTATTGTAAATATTTTAAGTATACACAAAAGTATCGACATGACAAAAGCGACATTATAATTATACTACCTACATATTACAAGGAAATTAATAATGCAGATATCGTTATAAATAAATATATTCAAAATAATGGCATCATAATATTATACTAATTTACCTAATTAAAAAATACACTATTATGTATAACTTAAGTTTATCATCCAATTATTACTGTCTTTTGGAGCTATCCGCTTCGTTCCATTCATACCAAGGCCAAAAGGAGGACTGGCCGACGTTCGCAAGTAATAAAGGCCTCTTGTCGAGGTTGAAGAACCATATCCCATAACGGCATAATTTTTATTTTTGCATGCATTAGCTTCATAGTGTTGCCAACTTTGGCAACGAATACCCACGAAAGATTTAGGAACTCTTATACTTTCTGCGTAAACTTCGGCTGCTCGCAGATGACTACAGGAGGGCATGATACAGCCAGGTTGCTGGGGACCTCCTCCATTAATATAAAAATCCGCATGCCCCAAAGGCTCGATCACACCTTGTACAAGCATGTTAGAATGCATCACATCTACATATTTAGCGTCCATTTTGTCTAATCTTTGGTCATGAAAAGCATATGAAAAACAAGGCCCGGCAGGATCCAAACCAGTTATGCGTCCTATAGGGTGTGACTTGTATCTGTGAAAATATTTTCCTGCCCATCCTGCAATATGCGCACCTAAACTTATACCGAGAAGGTGGAAGTCGTCAGCACTAGCACCAAAGTTTTCTAAATTGCCTAACAAATTTGCTAATCTTTTCCCGATAAGACGAGCATTATATACAGAAAGAATATATCTTTGATTCATCATTTCCTCAGCATCCACGAGAAGTACATTAAACATATTTTTCTCTTTATAACCATTTGCTATGTCCAAAGACACAGAAGACTGCGAACGATCTCTGTATCCATGAATAATTATTTTAGTTTGTTTTGTTATGTCAAATATTCCTGGCTGAGTAAGCGAGTGATAGGCCTTATCGATAGGAAAGCTTTGATTTCCAGTATCGTCTAGATGAATTATTTTCATAGTCTTCAGTATAGAATTTTGGGTACTCATGGAGTTAAACTGAAAATCCATAATGGCACGACCTGTAAGCGCAAAAATCCTGTTACTTACTTTATTATCTACTTTTAAATGTGAAGGTTAAAGTTATCCACTTACATGCACTGGACATTTTGGCATACAAATTCTCAATAAAACTTAAATTCTGTTGGTCACTTTGGGCGTTAACTACGAACACAAACGAATGTAAAATCGCGATTATCATCGGTACTTTTATAGAGTAGAGGTTCATGGCAAAACCTCCGCGATAACACGGTCACTGTGTCACTGCCTGTACTAAGAGAAAGGTCCAGTCAGTGTCTCGCCGACTGCAGCAATGGCTCAAGTTTTGGTGGGGCTTGTTTGAAATTAATATCCAATGCACTACATTCGCTCTTAGAAGGCCGCTTCAATTGCTATAAACAAAACAAGTGGCTCGAGTTGTGTTAAGGTTATACAGTATTTACATTTAACTTTTTTATTTTAATAAACAAATATTTTTTTTTTGCTTTCTATATGGTGTCTGGCAAATTTTGTTTCTGTGTCATGGATAAACTTAAATAGAACTATCGATTTTGAAAATTGCTTCACCAATACGAAGATCAGGGAAAAGGATATCATTTAATTTGAGAAATTCTATTTTTAGCCATTACATTATCAGTTGATTGTTTTATAAAATATAAAAGAATCTGTCTTAAATATGATTATTTGCGTGCACCTTTATAAATCGCTTGTGCCCCTTCGACACGACTGTACTCAAATATGTTTTAATGTTATTTCTTTATCATTTTAATTAAAAATAATAAATAAACTAAAAATAAATATTCATTTGCGTTAAACAATAATTTTGTGAACAAAGTCAAACTCGTTTTACACACAACAGGTAGGTACTCGATTCATATTTTGATTCATATCATACAAACACAAGCATCATCAACACAACATACGGACGCTAAGTGCAATCTACCCGTGAATAAAATAGAGCAAAAATCTAACTTCAAACACGTATAAAACTTGTCTACATATATATGTATGTGTGTAGGACTTTGACTAAGGGTGAACTGTAGGGCGCCTAATTATTATGTTACAGCGAAAGGCACTTATATTTTACACTGATCCAAATGTACCATTTAAAATAGTTGCATAATATAATGAATTAATTTTATATCCCAATTATTTCGAGCGCTAGTACACAAAATAATAGACTGATAATATTTCATTCTCATAGCTCATAATAAAAGCAGGCAGATTAAACTGCCAATGGGAACCTAGTGTTAAGACACTTCGTTCCCCACTTTCCGCCCAATATTTGAGAAATTACGTATTGTACGACTGATCTCAACGCCGCCCTTTGTCTATCAGAGCATGGAAATGAAAATTTAATCATTTCTTCGACCTACACACAGTAAGTCGTAGTCGTAGGTAGTAGACCACACCATTGTCTATTTTTCGCAAAAAATGTAAGTAAAAGTTTTTTTTCAGTTACACACGTAGGGTAGGCAGGGGGAGTCTAATGTTAAGACACTCCACTCCCCACTTTCCATCGAATTCTGGAGGCATTGCTTGTTGATTAGTAGAACTTAACGCCGCGCTTTCGCTCGACACCAGAGCAAATGAAATATTAAATATTTCGTTCCCTCGACTGCGAATCGAATCCACAACTCACCCGCCTAAAAGAAATATAAGTATAACATTAAATTGGGGCTTTTAAAAATATACTTTATACGCGATATTTTACGTCATCAACTATATGCAAAATTAGTTTTTGTACTCGTATATTAAGATAGTGTTTTATGTATTTTAACATTCCAAGTCTCGGATGATAGGTTCCCAATAGGCCCGTAGGGATTTTCGTCTTACTTTTATTGGTGAAAACTAATCTCTTAGATGAAAAGGAATTTGTTTGTTTTCCATTCAATGTAATAACGTACTTAAGTCAAATTAATCCAATATTTAATTTTTTTATCAGCAAAAATTTAATTTATCAGCTTAAGCAAGTCGAGCCTAATAATGAGCCGTTTAGATTTATGTTCTTCTTCATTTATTATATAATCATTTACATTTACTATATGCAATATTTACATTGGAAATGTTTGAAACGATATATTGACCAATTCCAAGTAACGTTCTTACTTTTACACAGCTAAGATAGGTGAAGTCTATTTAGATTAATGTTTTATCAGGTATATTTAGTTTTACACATGTTCAGAAAGCCAATGTGTCGAATACTTTGCAGTAGTAAGTGGTTACGGGTTCACTGAGATGGTGTCTCAGGCAGGTAAGTTGACGTATTTATTATATCAAACTAACAACAACGATTTCTTAATTGCCTCGCATATTGAATTTACCTACGCACAGTCCTAGGCGTAACTTTCGTATGACTAATTAAGTACATATTATATAGAAGAAATATATATTTTATAAGTAAAGCTCAAACAAAGCGACTCCATGACTCAGGTTAGTCTGATGTGTCACATCAGCATTCAATACACTTTCGAATCATGTAACCACTGAAGACAACAAACGTGTTTCAATAGTGTTTCGCGTGATAGCGATTTGAAATAGACGAAAACGAGAGAATACGCGTGATTGTAAACAAAATTTCAGGATTCAACAACACGTGTTGTTATCATTTATCAAAATCCGATAAATTATGAAAGCACAATAAATACTTAAGTGGTTAATCAAACATCTTAATTGCATACGTACAGAATTCGGCGTTATATTATTCGGTGTGGGGTAAGTGGCGTGACGACGGGACACCCGTGCCCGTGGGCGGGCTGCGCCGTGCGCGCCGCCGCCTCGCGCCAGTAGCTGCTCGCCGCCGCGCCGGATGCACGTGTCGCCTCCCGAGCCGCTCTCCCGTGCCGCTCTCCTGCACCGCAGCCGCCGCCGCCGGCACAACAAACCTCTGTACAGACTGTAGTGTCTCACGTAACTGCTGCTCAACTGGGAATCCGTCGCGCCTACTCACGCCTTACTCCCGTCTACAGTAAGTTCCGTTTTTTATTTTATTTTTTAATTTGATTTAAATGGATATAGATGCTGTGCTTATCTGTAATTGTTTTTTTTTTTTTGCTTTTTTTGCTGTTATGTTTATCACCGTTTTGTATTTGTTTTTTATGTGCATTTTATTTATTATTTTATGTTTCTTTTTCGTAATTAAATACATGTTTTTTTATGTTAAAAGTGTTTTATTTTATATATTTTTTATGTTGATAAGTATTGTTTTGGGTATTGATTACAATCATCGACTATAATATTTTTAAAAATAAATTTGCATAAATATAAGATTGACAATATAATATGGATTATTTGTAATTCAAAATCTCGAAATATAAATATTATACAGATATTTTGAATAAACTTTATGTTATCCTTAGTATTTCGTCGTGTCTCCTGAAGCGACTTAACTTTCTGACGTCGGACGTGACGTCACAGTAAGAATGTGGGGTCCGTGTTTCACGACGAAAGCATCGCTATTATTTTTAGTATAAGTAAACACTTATTAAATTTTAGATTAATTTATTTATATTCATTTAAAAAAGTGTTCTTTATATAGCGTTGATATATAAATAATAATAAAGACGCCGCCATATTAGTGAAATGAGTTCAAAATGATTTTGACAGCAACTTTGGGCTATTTTTAAAGATATTTTCACTTTTTATAAATTAAATATTATTTTCTTTGAACTTTCTTCTAATACATCAATAATGACTTACATCTTCTGTGGCTGGTTTGCTTAGAAACTGAATTATTTTTTAAAATATATACTCTTGTAGGAAAAGAGCATAAACCTTTTGATCCTGTAAAATAACCCATGTACTCATGTACCTAATTGTTTGTTGATCTTTTATTTGAAGAATATTTCCTTCCGCCTTAGAAGAACGCTGTCGAAATTTTTAACAAGTTAGGAAATTCCATCGCTACCTTTTACATAAACTCAATTTTAATAAAGACTACAATATTATCGCTTTATGAGACTTGGAGAAAAGTAATAAAAGATAAAGTAAGATATTACTTAAAACCCGTTTCTTAAAAAATATTGAAATATGAAAAAAATATTTCAGATATTTTTGGTCAACAGATAATTTTAGTAATATTCATCTCAAGCTATTGGTATAAAATGTCAGAACATACATAATACTGTTTACACCATATATATATTTTTTAAATATTTTTAAAGTTATTCCACATTTGGACTTGCGGGGTTTCCAAAGAGGCGCGGGTTCAAATTTTTATACGTTTTCTTAATAAGTATTCTTAATAAGAAATTAAAATTATAAACATTTTCTATATTGAAATTAATTGAAACCTACAATTCTCGTGAAAATGCTCTAATTGCTCTACAATAGTTTTATTGCTTTCACTAATGAAAAATATTATATACTTTGTGTGTCTAGTGTTTATATTTTTTCATACACATCGATGTAAAATATTGTTTTTATAATAGAAAAATATTACTAACAAAAATTAAAAACTTTTCAAAATTGTGTGTCTGTAGAAATATTTTTCTTTGGATGAACGAGAAAGTTGATCGTTGGCAGCAAGCAGTTGGCAAGCGACTCAAATGAAACCCAAACAATTTTATGTCATGAAGCTTAAGATAAATAATATAGTTAAAACTTTAAACAGGTTAGTTTTCACTTTTTAGCGACTTTAGCTTTTAGAAGCGTACGCCGCTACGATTATCTATGGTTATAACAATTCTGTTTATTTCTATCGTTAATAGAAAACGCTGTTTTATTGCAATATATATATGAAAGGAAAACCCTTTAACGGTTAATATTTAAGTCTTAGAGGGCAAAAATATTTACAATGCACTATTTATTTAAAAACTATATAAATTAAAAAGAAGTCCTATTCATAAATTGACCTTTGTACTCTAAATAATTGTAATGTTATGTTGTTAGTATAAAAAAAATATTTCGATAACTAATTTCCTCGAAATTATGTGTGTAATTCAAATAACCTCCTAAAGGATTCTAAATTAATATTTAAGTCTATCTATGTAGGTAGGGGAAAGGTGTACGAGATGATCCCCAAATCCTAAGAGAGAATGCTCGTAGTTTACACGATATTGAAATTATTATGGATTTAAAACTGCTTAATTAAATGAAATTTATCTGACCACCTGTTGGCATACCCAAAAAATCGAGCTTATAGATTTAACGTTTTAATATTTTACAATTCCTAAAACTCTACTATAGGAACACCGGGGTGTTTAAGTCCCCAGCGTTTGTACGATATGATCTGGGGATATTTCTGCCTACAAATATTTTAAAAACCGATTAAACCGGTCTTGGCCAATAACTATAATTGCTAATAATTGCGGTTTTTCCGTTGAAAACATAAATACACTTACTAAAGGATATCTTTATATATAATGCTTAAAGAACTTTCTTTATAACACTATATAAATATTAAACATATGTTCTTTAAAGCCTACTCTAGAAAGTTCAACGATGGTGGCTCTTTAAAAATTAAGTCACGATGAAAAATATATCAAAATTATAATGATTTTTTTCAATACAACCACCCGTGAAATATTAATAAAATTGAATAAAACTCTCGTTTTATAAAAGTAACTTTAATTTAAAATAAAGCTTTGCTGCGTTGCAAAACGTGTATGTTTTTTTTATATGAAAAATAAAAATACAAATTATTATTTCATATGAAACATTTTTAATATATATATAGTACTATATATACTATTGATACTAATACAGAATTAGTTATAAGTCGTTTTATTAATGTGCTAAGCTGTTTACAATAAGATTTCATTCAACTTCATAACTTGGAGAAATCATAAAATTGCCGACCAGAACATTTTAATATATTTGTTTTTAAATTTATTCTAAATAATATAACCATTAAAAATAATACAACTAAAGCTATGTTTTGTTATTATTGAATATCAAGCGCGTTTCTTTTATTTTCCAGTTCACTGGTATGAAAGATATCCAAACGTCAAACATAAATATTATCAATTTAAATTACGATAGAAAATAAAGCTAATACGATGAGTATATTTGTATATTTCCCATATTGAAAATGTCAACGACAGGTTAAACAAATAATATGTATTTAATTTGTGTATCGTTTCCTCCGCCCTGTTTCAAAATTTATTAATATAAAACCTTAGTATAAAACGAAAGTGTCGTTTGTCTTTAGTGGGAAAGGAATGTCGTAACTCTAGGTTCCCAGGTTCCATTGCCTACCTGCCTACCTTGCTTGCTATGTGAGGAATACAGCTTGAAGCTAAAAAAATAAAAACTTTAAATGTCAAACTTTAAATATAATTGTAGCCTTAGTGACAATAAGTTAAGAAAATAAGTTTTTTACAGCTTTAGCTGTATCCCGCTTAAAGCTGGGCAAGCAGAGGGAACCAAAACGGTAAAAGAAACTAGGTAAAGATAAATTTGAAACTATTTTCAACAATTATTACTACTGTATTATTCCTTATTAAATTAAATATGTTAGATAAGTTCTGTGCTTTATATAGATCAAAGTTGGCTTTTACGTGGTATGACGGCGTGCGACGCGAGTAACTAACGTCTATATGGAAAATGCCTAACACCTTGAACATCTTTCACTAAGGTGGCATTTCATTATTTCTTATGGTTTAGCTGGACTGTTATGGTAGTTCATCAGATGTTTCGGTTCTCTTCTCATAAATCTCGAACTCGAAATTAATATCAAATATTTCAGGTCTACGGTCCCTTGAGCACAGTAAAAACCAAGCTTCTACGTCAACTCAACCAAATGATATGTATACATCGGTTTTGCTGTATTTTTAATATGAATTTCACCGCGCTATCGAGTAAGTTCCCATGGAATGGGAATTATGAAATTTGGCACGAATTGAAAAATAATCAAAAAGTAAATTTCTATAAGTATTTTATAGAAATAAATCATTCACTATCATTACAAACTTATGTTTATACTTAATTTAAAGAGTGCATTCGCCGGTGAATTTCAATTTGTCTACTTCTTTAAGTTGACAAACTCAATTGGTACGGAACCCTCGGTAGGCAAGTCCAGTTGACCCGTTTGTTTTAAATTTTGAATTTTTTGCCATATATTTATAATATTGTATATGTATAAGGATTAAAATATACATGCATCTTTGAATTATGTTTTTAAAAAACATATACACTTATAAAATTATGAAGACCTTTCATAAATTGAAAATTATATTTTCATAAAAATATATAACTAAATTTGTATTTGTATGTAAAAAACTCTTTTGGTTGGACTTATTTTATAAAACATAAATTCATTAGCTCCTCGTATTATACAGGGCTCAAAAGGCCCAAAATTAACTTAATGAATATTAATTACAGATAAAGCAGCAATTCTTGCTCTATCTTTTTGTATATTCCTTGGGAAAGTCGGCATCAAAGCTTATTTTATAATATTAATAATAATATTTAAGATTCTAGGTCAGGTTAAAGAAATAATTTTGTTTTATGAAAACACTTTCTAAATTTAAATAGCTTGCATGTGAATAACATATATCCTCCTCGTCACACGATGTCAAAAAAGGTTCGTTAGTGATTCATTCACTACGATACAATGGACTGGAATGTGAGAAAGACGAAGCTTTAGAATTTAAATGTAAATCATAATGAATTCCTTTTTCATTCATGTAGTTTTATATATTGAAAATAGTTGTATTAAAGAAATTAAAGGAAATAGAAATGATGTTATAATATTAAAATATATATATATATTTAAAAATTACGTTCTTTTTATTTCATTAAATAACTCGTTAAATAGTTGTTATTAATCATATTAAATAAAAGTAAAAGTCAAAAAGTAATACAAAAAATGACAACAAAATAATAGTATGTACTGTATATATTTTTATAATTTATATATTTTTTTATATAGAAAACTAATACGACTTAAACTAAATTGTAATACTATTACGACTTAAGCTAAATTTTAATATTTTGAAATATGAATATTTGTCATAAACTTCTAAACTTCAGCTAGAGATTTTCAGAGATGAAAAAAAAAAACAATCTTACGTACCTATTTAAAAAAAAGTAATCTTCAAATAGATACACCCACGAGTCTCTTTTATAGATGTTTTTTACAGTTACATTTAAAAATTGCATCGTTACTTTTAACATATTTTTTTTTACCTAATTTAATATAAAATTGCTTAAATGTCAAGAGCTTAAGTAACAACTTTCTATTCGCAGTTTTAATAAGGTGATCCGAGGCTCATTTCGCCCGTCTGATAATAAGTCTATTCAGACGAGAATAATAAGATTTGTTTTGAATAACAGTTTTAGTATCTTAGATTTCAGAAGCCAATTTTTATTTAAAACATCAAAATGTTATCGTAATACTTTTGGAATTCAAATAAATTATATAATAATAAATATTCATTTGTGACATTTTTTACTCGCGTTATTAAGTGGAAACAATATCTAATACTTTACTGTTCATACGTTGTAATAAAAGGTAATGTATGGTCGAAGTGAGTTTTCATGTTCAACGGATAAAGAGGAAAGATCATTTTAACGTAGAAAGCCTTTACTATTTTAGATTTATTTTCTTGATACAAAAAAGTTGTAAAATATACTTCTTTATGTAAAAGCTATTTTAAAAATTATAATTATGTTGTTACCTGTGATATTTCCATAATCATTCAGCACGAATATAAGGCATAAGTAAACGCACGTGTCACTGCCCACACTGACCTGTACCTAAATGTCAGTATGCCTTAGCATACAATTTTCCCATGTTTCAACTACAGGAATATATAATGAGATTCAGATCAAATCTAGTTTTATAAAAATCGTTATAGTAAAATAAACCGCGAAGTATGACTATAGCGATGTAATATTCATACGTATAGCAACTGCAAATCCATCTTCCATTATTCAATTGAATCACTTCGGATTCGGAATTGTTTGTTGTAATTTTAAACTTTATTTACTTCAAGTAAATGTCATATTGTTTACAAAGTATTTCCAATTGAATTCTTTCTTTTATTTATTTATTTTTAGGTTCTCGCTGTATCTCGTACATACTAGGATAGGCAGAGGGAGCCTGGGAAGCTAGTGTTAAAACACTCCATCCCTATTAAGATTTTTTTTAAAAGGTAGTGAATTGTATCACCAAATACGTTTCATTTCTTAGTAAATTATATTAAAAGATGGAATGATATTTCGCTGAACAAAATTGTACTTATGGCTTAATAATTTTATCTTCCTTTTATTCTTAATGCAATATTTGATACCGTTAAAATAAATTAGATGTAAAAGTGAAATGGAATGAAATCATTACACTGAAAGGCTTTTCGTTTATTGCGGAAAAAAATTAATGCGACCATAAAACGTATTCTTATATAATAAAACTTATTTGTTACAATGAACTCCTATTAAAGTAATATATTTTCCTGATATCTAGGAAAATCTATATTTTTCATACTTTATTAGGAATTTTCATATTGGTACTTGAATAACGTTGTGATACTTCGAATAACGTTGACAAACCGTTAACTACCGATAAGTTCAATCAATAATTTATTTTTATTCTTTATTTTTCCTGCGTAATGCAGGATAACGAGAAGTGACTAATTAATGTCGTGAATGTGTTAAAATTTATTGAATGTCATCTGTGTAACCCACCTTAGTTAGATTGTTATCTTTCATATCGTTAAGATGTAAGCTTCCGAACAGTGTACAACGTGGGCATTATACGCCTTCAGTGATGGACTGGTGGGATGTTAGCTATGAAGGAGTGACTGAGCCATATTTTTATGAAAAAGGTGTCAAAACATCTGCACAAATGTATCAAGATACCATTTTTGAGAAGGTGGTTAAGCCCCTTAACAACAACCATGATCAATGGCCAAAATAAATAATGGAGATTTTGAATAAGCTTTACATATTTTGAAAGGTTTTATATTAATATACTAAACTAACACGCTGTAATATAAACTGTTGTTTATATTTGTAACAAATTTTTATGGCAAGTCTAAGTATATATTTTCATTTCCTAATTTTATTACTATGAACAAAGTTTGTGTATTTACTTGGCCACGTACCATAATTAACTCTGTAATTAAAATAGCAACGAAAATCTCATTATGTTTGGCAGAGCCGCTTTGAAAGTTGATAAGTAAGAAATCCCTAGCTTGAAATTAATCCATCCTTTGTAATTTAATACTTAAAATGTAGTTATCCTCGTTAAGTATTTGCAATATGTTTCGTAGCGCGTACTTTGTTGTTATAGCGGCATCAGAAATACATCATCAGTGAAAATTTCACCTGTCTAACTATCACGGCTCATGAGATACAGCCTGGTTACAGACAGAAAGACAGACGGACAGCGGAACAGCGTAGTCTAATCAATAGGATCCCGTTTTACGTATGGAACCCTAAAAATAAATACATTTAAAATAGAATATAAATAAAAATACTTAGAATATAAATAGTAAGTAAATATTTCCTTTTTATATAAATACTACGAATTTTTCAGTTGAAGGCCATTACATATTTGGCATGGGTAGCGTTAAGGCTATTGTGTGAAGGTCGACATTTAATGATAATAATGCCTTAATTTATTACAAAGCGCACACTGTGCGGACTTGGGAAGTATTGTTCTGAATCCAATGACTTTGAGTTCAATATTCTCCCAGTGCCTCGACATTTATGCAGAATAAATAAGAATTTTTGATAAAAAAATAACGAAAAGCATCGATCAACCTCAATAAATTACTTAACTTATTTTTATGGCACACAGATAAAGATAACAGATAAAGTCAACCCGAAACCTAAAAGCGCTGTGGTCTCTAACGCAGTTTGGAAGCGTTAAGCCGAGAATTTACAGTTCCACTTGATTTGTGGTTTTTCAACTACGCAAACAAGAGTGTAACGGCGGTGTGGCTGGTGGCGTTGTCGGGCGTCAAAGGGCGCAGGTGGCAAGGGGGCTCTCGGGGGCTCCCCGTCAAATGGATTCAGATGCTTTGTTAGTTGTCTCGTTATTGTTCCTGTATTCGTAACCAAAATCACTATTCAAATGAAACGTCAAAGTCTATATTGGGAATTTAAATTGATGTCTAGCTAAATTTGGTTTAACTGCTGTTATTGTTACATTCTGTATATTCTACATAATATGTTCTAATACGCAAAATACACATGTATTAACCATTTAAAGATTGAGTCGACTTAAAAATAGTAAAGAAGTAATAAAAATACTACCTACCATTTTATTTTTAACACAGTAAGGCCTGTCATAAAATTAGCATTATCCAAAGAAATGCCGCCAATTAGGTTAGCGGCGCGCTGTCTGTGTCGGGTGTCGACACGTCGACTGTGGCCACTTCTACTATTTACATATCTGGTTCAACCCATGCTTAGCTGTGAGGCACGTTTTAATTAATCAATGTAGACTTAACATGACAAATTAAATGCTATTATTTTTACACAGAAGCTTTAAATTGTTAATATTTATTTAAATAAACATCATATAGCAATATTTTATTAGGGTTCTATTTTTCCAAAATTCCTATATTATTAAGAAGTTAATGTTCGCGAAAATAATGAAATTTTCCAAACACATTACAGTAATAAAAATGAAAGGAAAAAGTGGTAAAGGTTGGCTTTATAAAATTACAAGCTCAAAGTTTTGCATGTAAGATGGTACGGAGCCAAGTGGGTTGCAGGCACAATAGGAAAGCTGGCATTGCTCATCATATCATTAACATTTCGAACGTCGCGACATATTGTATTTCATTCTTAATGGTATTGTAAGATACATTCATCCTTTGCAAGGTTTGCTATTTTAAGCTACTTTCGACAATCACTAAGAAATTTTATTTAAAGCTTGCATTATTCACAATACTTCATCCTATCCTATATCTTATA
>FAPJ01021791.1:0-11428 GCA_001485985.1 Heliconius ethilla aerotome | reverse complement strand
ACGATAGTTTGTAATTAGAGTTTCAGAACCTTTTTTAATACATAAAAAGTGGTAAAGGTATGATGTGTGCTTCTTTCCATTTAGATGGGAAAATACCTTCACTCAGCAACCTCTTTAGCACAGTTTTTGAAAAATACTGAAGGTATATTATCACTACCAGGACCTTTTCGTATATTAAGCGATTCAAATACCTTCAGAATTTCTGTCTCTGTAAGCCTAATCATATATAAATTTTCGTCTGAAAAGGAGGAAACATTATAACTTTGTTCGGTATAATTTAGCGTGGAATCAATAAAGACACTTTTAAAATATTTATTGATACTTTTTTATATCTTGTTAGTGTTATAATTTTTATCCCTTTTTATATCACTTATATATTATAGATTGCAACTGTATCTCTCGTATATCATGACAGTCAGAAGGAACCTATTGTTAAAATACTCGGTCCCACACGCGCCGTACAATTTTCGAGAGATTGCGGGTTCAGAGAAATTCCAGGAGTAGAAATTTCTTCAAAAACCTTCACGTTTTACAATCAGACTGATATACGGATACGCGCCGACGACCTCTGCCACAGAACTAAATTATCCAAAGTCTAGACAAAAAGTGAAACCCAAACGTTGTAATTTAAAATAAATAAACGTGTTTGTAATATATTTACTGTATTTAATAACAGCGCGTTACACCCGGAACACTCTGTGTAGTTGCCAAGTAGATTGGGGTCACTGTATTATAGCTAGACAGTAGACACTTAGGCACTGTGTTTTTTGATTATTTTTTCCTTTCTTTTTCGATTTTTCTATTTTTTTTGTGTAAATCAGAAGGGCTTTCTATTTATCGTGAAATTTAAATAAATTACGGACTAGGGATGATTACTAATCATATAATATTACTAGTAAAATATAACATACGCAATTGCTTTTGTAAAATGGAAACAGCCAAGAGTTGTGTATGACACATGACATGGCTGACTCTGACACACTAAAAGAAGTTTCCAATTCGAACCTTGGAATGGTAGTGCTTGAAATTAGCTATCCATACATACTTTAACTTTAATTTGTAAATGTATCAATACGCTTGGATGGTCATTATCTCTATTTCATCTCCCGTAACATATAAAGAGAACCCAATGATAAATGTGCTATTGTGTGTAAAACTAGGTCATAAATAAATGTTTAGTATTCTAATAATATTAACAATCAAAATTTACTTATATTAGACTATATTTTTAGAAATGACTTCAAAGGAGATGGTTGTGGGTTGGACCCCTACTCGAGAACATAAGTTAGGTATATTTAAAATATTTTCATTTTGGCAGTATATATTATCATGGGACGAATACGTCAAGGAGCGGTAAATCGCGCCCTAAGCATTTAAACCTACGCTCCCGTAGTTTGGACTTACGCCAGTCTGAAAAGTTCACCATTAATACATATCTCCCCTGCTCCCCCCACTGCTGAAATAGTCCAAGGTTCCTTCATTTGTTGTAATGTTACCAGTGGTCACGCCGTTTTGGATGATTTTTTGTGTATAAATTGACTTTTTATAATATTTTTGGTGTTTGTAGTGTCTTAGTGTTTTTTTTTATAGTGTATTTAGTGAAGTGTGATGAGGTATGCCGGGACGTAATAATTTTTGTGTGGACCACGTGAGTTGTTATTTTAAACATATAAAAAACGATATGTACTAATAATGAATGAGTATGTTTCTTACATGCATGTTGCATAGCCACATATAGTTTGTGATTGAAAGTAAAAGTTTCACTGTTTACTCAAAGCTATCAACATGGAAATACGTATAACATTACACAAACAAACACAAAATCCCATTTTCCGTTCTAATATAAACGGCTATAAATCATTTATGTTATTTATATTGCATAGACGAGCCTTAGAAACCTATTTATATAGTAAGTGTCGCTATTTTTTATTTTAATTATTGCTTAGGTGATTTGAAAAATAATTCATCTACCTTTGCGCAGTTTTAATCAATAATTATTTTGGATGATGTCGCGTTGATATTTTTATTCAGCTCCATGCTGTATATCCCGCTAGTTGAAGGATAGGCAGAAGGAGCTTAGTGTAAAAACACTCCGCTGCACACTTTCCGCCGAACTCTGGATGCATTGCGTGTTGATTGGCGGAACTCAACGCCGTTTTTTGCTTCGACACCAGCGAAGAAATCAAATTATGAAATATTTCCTTTCCTTGAATGGAAATCGAACCTACAACCTGTCGCTTTTATGGTCACACGCCTGTGTTCTTTCGCTTCACTCTGTTATATGCGAGATACAGAGTGAAGTTAAGAAAATCTAAAAATAAAAAAAAAACATATTTGGTTTAGTACTTTTTGAGCTTACAAAGAAACATACAAAAAAAAACTTCCTTCCATAATGTTGCGTAAATAGAATATTGAGGTACAGTCACCAACAAAAGTGAACGTACTCTTCAAATATAGTATTCTTCTGGCGCTACGCCAAAACAAATGACATTTTTCGCGTGATTGACCCGCTTGTAGACCACGCTGTCTCGGCTCATTATTTTTGTCACTTATCGATATTAGGCGATGGTCGTTATGGCTCAGTCGCTCCGTGCTTTAGTGATTGCGTTGAATGGAGGTTCAGATCATAATGGGAATATTTTTATGTATATTAAACATGTTTTTGTGGTTCCATGTCATGACAGAGACCCATGGGTCTCAACATGGAATTCAACTCGTCGTGGAATCTCTCTTTGATATATGAAGCATAAACTTTCATGAGCAACTTTATGCTGATTATGGAATCCGAATGAAATTGAAGAATCCGTTTTTAGAGAAGGGCTTATGAATCAGATCTATTCCCTTCGCATGATACGGAAATATTCTTTCTTGCCCTCTTTATATTTGCTATCTCAGAACTTTTGACTGGGTGGACCGATTCTTATGATACTTTTTTTATCTAAAGCATCCCATTGTTGTCCCATTTTAATTCAGTCCATTTCTGATAATGGTATCCATGGGAAAACCACATAAGTCTTAAATTTGCATTAAATATATGCGCGACAAATGGACGACTAAGTCAATGTCTCGCCAACCGATTTGTTGATTCTTTATAGGAATGTATCCTATACTTCAAGGATAATTTTATGAAAGTTAGAATATGGGACGGTACAAGATTATGGGATCCTGTTGATATTGAAGAAGTTTTTTGTTAAAAAATATAATTATTTAATATTTTTACGGTCTGTTAATACGAAGACACTGGTTGTTTCTTATACTGCATAAAGATAAAATTATCTAATCATATGTGGCTATATAGGAAATAAGATGGACGTGACTTTGTCATTAACTAATTATTTTATTTACACCTTTGACAATAACAAAAATATAAATTTATCTAATAGCCCTTATGAGACAATTGATATACTTAATTAGAACCAACTACTTTAGTATGTAAATATTTTTTTCTTGTCTCTCTTTCTCTTATCACAATGGAATAGGGTGCATTTTTGCATATCATTAACTTATTTGTTTTTATTACAATCGCTAATGATAAGGGTGGTGGGGTCACGATCTATATTATGTTCTATAGTATACTTCTTACTGCAGTTGATGTGAGAATGTTATTGGGTATATTAAATATTTATTTTTCGTGTGAAGAAGAAGTGTTTAAGTGTATTTTGGTTGATAAGTTAAATAGTTTATTAAAATGGCAGATGTAATTGTAAGTTTTTTTAATTTTTAAATTTTTATTTTATTTTTTTATTATTTAAATGAAACGTCATGTTTTGTTTTTACTTTTTATCCAATAGAAAAATATTGGAAATTTGTTATGTTATATTTGTTAGATACCGAAGAGAATGCATTAATGCCAGAATCGCTTTGCCTGTCCTTAATATATGGGAAATAAAAAAAAATCAGTTGCTACTAGTCACAAACTTATTTGCGGGAAGTAAAAAACGTAAAATCCCGTCGTTTTCGTTTTGCCTAGGTATTTCGAGAAACTTAAACATTAGTCTCTTCCCCAGGGGGCGAAAGTGCCAAATTACAGCGTTCTACGCCGCGTAGTTTAACTGTGTCTGTGTATCAGTTATTTAATAGTAACGAAACAGTTTTATATGAAGAGGTTTATATAAATAAATTGCACTAGAATACAGTCACAAGTAGTTAAACGTGTTATGTCTAAAGGGTCATATTGCTTTATGTTATCTTTTCAAAACAAATAAATGGTCATTGCTTTGACATATAAAATGCCTGCCGTCACGTAGGGAAACAAGCGTGTGACTAGATTGATTCCCACTCGAGAAATTGAAATATTTAATCATTTTCTTTATTTTTTTATTTCAAAACAAAGCGCGGCGTCTCTCTTCTCCCCGACGCCAGAACGAAGAAACGAAAATATTAAATATAGCGGAAATTAATTCCGCGAGTGGAAATCGAACCTTTCGCGCTCACAAGTCACAGGCTTGTGCTCCTGCGCCACATCTGGGCTTATGAACATTTTCCATGCTGATAAAAAAACAATTTTATAAAAATCTTTTTAATTAGGTATAGTCGTTTCAGAAGATATACTTAGGCTTTTTATTAAGTTGTGAAGATTAATTTTAGTAAGGTTTATTTAAAAATCTGTATATAATATAATTATTTTCTGAATATTTACAAATTTTCCTTAGGTACTGTTGTCGGACCCAGACGCGGAGTTGTCGAGTTGGCCGCTGGAGCTCGTAGCGTTGCGGGATCGAATACATGCTGAGAAGCCACAAGATAAAGAGGTTAGTGATTTTTATTATAGACTTTCTTCCAGGACTTTTTTTTTAGAAATTACCTGTTTGTATCAAAAATCTCTCATTTCATAATATTATATAATCATTTCATAGGTATTTATAACTTAAAATTTATTTTTTATAATCCAAAAGTTATTTCCCGTGTATTGCTCATACATATATTAGTCCATTAAAATGTTATCTTTCAGGCTTTAGCGTGTGTTTTTTAGAAGACGTAACTTTATTTTCTTAATATATATGTGTGTGAGTACATATTTTTCTGTAGGGTTGCTTATGAGATAAAGCGCTAAAACCCCTTACACCATTTTTTATAAAATGGCGGGTGGGGGGTGGCGACCTTCCTATACGTAAAAAAATATATATTTTGTTTCTTGTGAAAAACGCAATCCTAAACGTAACTTTTCAATTTATTTCGCGATGGATATTCTAAACATCTGTCACATCTAAATCTGTAAGTCAATCCCATTGAGCGCCGACATCAACACTGACGTGCGTCAGTACTGATGAAGCGGTAGGCGCGTGGCGATTTGTGAATTTTACGTTTAACGGTGACTGTTTATATTAATTTACTTTTTCCTTTCTGAATATTCACCGTGTTGGCGTTTTTAGAACTTACAATTTTTTGGGCTTTACGCTGTATACCGTAAATAGTAAGGTAGGCATAGGGAGGGAACCTAGTGTGAAGACACTCCGTTTGCATTCTGTAAACACGTCAAGGTGGTTTAATTTTTGTGGCGAAAAGAGAAGAGTGGAAATCTTAACACTAGGTTCCCACGTTACCTCTGCCTACTCCGCTATGTGCGGGATACAACGTGAAGCTATATGCGGGAAAAAGCTTGAAGCTGATTCCAACAACATGACTAATTATAATAAAAACAAGCCATACTTAATGTTCTAAGCTGTGTATAAGTAGCGTATAAATCTATGGCAAAAGATATAAATACCGCCACCCTCGCATTCCCCTCACGTGAGCGCATCTGTGTGCATGGCGTCTGACTATTGATTGTTTTTATTGAATACCGCGAAATAGTGTCTGTGTGGTAGTGTTTTTTTAGATTAAAAAAAGCTTCACACTGTATCCCACACATAGCAGGGTAGGCAGAGGGAACCGTAGGCGTGTGAAGAAACTCCGTTGCTCCGTATAATTTCAAATAAAGTAATCTTTTTCGATTCTTCTCTTTTTAGACTAAAAGACAATACCTTCTTTACTATAATAAAAGTATCATATATAGTAGTAAGATTGTCTCGTTACATATCAATTGCTTTAATAAGAAATAATCGTTTGTATCAAGTCTGACTTCGCATAACGGTTTTTGCGTTTTCAGCGTTATTTTTGTAAATAAATTTATTTATATCTATGAATGAATAAGTATAGGTATACATTATTTTCTATAATTATTTAACTTAGAATTGAATTTGGTGCCTTTGGTTTTTAAAATTTAGCATTTTTTCTTGTTTTTCTTTTTTGATTATATTAGGGTTACGATGAGAGTAATTTCTCATCGTTCTCTAGAGCTTATCGCGGAGATCTCCCCCTTGTTAGGTTGTGTGAAGAAGAATAAACTGTACTTTAAAGTGTTAAGTTTCGGTACTCAACACGCAACGCCTCCAGAATTCGGCGGAAAGTGGTTACGTAAGGTTCCCTTTGCCTACTTAGCTATGAGGGGGGCGCTGCGTGAACCTAAAAAAATCAAATACACAAATAATAAAAATGATAAAGCATATCCCGCCACACCGCCACCGCGGCTGGCGGGTGAGTGAACTGGCGCGCTAATTATACGCGTGCATTTACAACGTCTAATCAAATGTCACGGCGCTTGTCCCGTCTCGCTGCATCCAATATTATAGCTGTTTGACTTGATGGTGGGATTAAATGGCGTTTGGGTATTGTTTATGGTTAGTTAAATTTGTTTTTCTTTTGGCATTGGGCTCTTTCGTTGATTAAGGATTTTTTTCTGTGGAGGTACGAAGCTTAACGCTGTAGGTCATTTGTAATATGAATTTAATCAAAAATGTCATAAAAATTACGTGAGATTGAAATGTATGGTTAGACATATTTTATTGCACACAAAGCCAGTAAAGCGGAAAATACAACAGTTTTTAGAACAAACACAGAGCGTGCAAAGGCGGTTTCGTTGCTAATAGCAATCTCCGACAAGTGACAGACAACCTTTGAACAAAATAAAAGAAATATATTAGCTAAAAATGTTTACTTATTGCTTTTAAACATTATTAGTATAAAAAATAAAAAATCGTCAAATGAAAAAAAGGCCGTCGTGGCCTAGCGGGCATAACGTGACTGTAATTGGGGGGATTATGGGTTCGTCGGTGTACAACTGGGAATGTCACGAAAATTTAGGCGGAAAGTGGGTACCCCCACTGGAAACCCCAGGAAACCCTGATGATTGCGCGATACAGCGAATGCCAAAAAAAAGTAAATCGATCCTACGACCTCTTTATAATAACATATCATTGTTAAATTGTTAATATGTAATTTATATATGTTTGTGTACGATGTTAGTGCTAGTCGGAAGCTGTTGCATTTACATGTAGTGTAGACGTCGTAGGCGGGCGGGCGTGCGGGCGGTATTAGAGGCGCCGTACACCGCTGTGGCGCGAAAATATGTCTGTTGTCTCTCTGTTATTTTATATATATAGATTTATATTGAAATTTGGTAAATATTTTTATAGGTTTTTTTTTATTTTTCCGGTGTGGTAGACGAAGTGTGACGTTATATTCTGATTTTTTATGCCTCGAAAATTTTGTAGAAAGAGTGGCACATGGAGTAGCTTAACACTAGGTTCCTTTTGCGTACCCTGATATAGGGGTGTATCGATTAGCATTTTGTACGAATAATCTTTACCCGCTAGGAATGAGTTATTATTTCTTTGTTTTATTTCTAGGTTACAATAATATTTTTAATATTCAAAAGTTTTCAACGACTTACATATAACTATAAGAACTTCCTGTAATATATGTGTCTGTGTCATAGAAATATTTGAACATAATATTAACTGGTATGCGACGTCGTCCAGGAACTCGTAAAACTGAAATTATCTAACTAACATACGAAACTATGCACAACTATCACAAGTATTATTAGCGTTGTAACGAGACGTGGCTAGAAATTTAATTTTATATCTAGATCTCTCCATAGAGTTTTTAAAGTATTTAGCTTCACGCCGTATCCCGCACATAACAGGGTAGGCAAGGGAACATAATATTAAGACAGAAATAAAAATATTAATAAATAATAATTAATACCTTTGAGCGGGGATCGAACCTCAGCCGTCGCGTTACGTTGTTACGGTGACACCCTTATGCCATTGCGCTACTACGGTCTCAGTTTAAAGTGATGAACACTATTGAGAATCGAACCAGCCACACGCTTGTTAGAAATGACATAAAGAAAATTTTATGATTGCAATTTAGGTGACATGTTCATACTTCAATCATTATCAAAATAAAGTGTTTGCTGTATGAAGTAAATATTTAATTTTAATTCGGCGATACGGGCTTTACGGTCGATGTTATCGTACACCCTCAGCGCGGCCAGATGCTCGCCTAAATTGAAGGGATCGAGGCATCAAGGCATTAGCCCACTACAGATAATGATTTTAATTTTAAATTCATCTATTCGGTGTACAGTCGAGGTCTTTGTTCCTATCTCATAAATATTTCTATAGAAATATGTCTAAAGACATTATCTTTGTTTTGGAGAAGAAAATAGAAAGAGCGAAAGGACATAATATGTAAGAATTTATTCCGCGATGATTTCACATTTACTTGAACAAGTTTTTACCTGGAGTGTCTTAACACTAAGTTAGTTTTGTCTACTGCTATACGTGGGATACACCGTGAAACTACCAAAAAAAAGATATATAAAAAATTTAAATACAAAAAAATATATATCTACTGAAAATATCGAAGTAACTTTCGGTTTCCACTGTACTAAGTTTACCTCTCACAACGATAACGTGTGCACGACCTACTAATTGCAACGACGGACGTTCAAAGGCACGCAGAATGGAGTGCGCTGTGGCCCAAGTAGCTTTTACTGAAGCGAGCAAGCTTTGTTGTGAAATATCGGTATATAGGCTGAAACTATCAATCTGGGTAATGTCTGTGCAAATTTGTGTTAAGACAACGTTTTTAAATTATATAGTTTTGATAAACTATTAATTTTATCAAATCGAACCAGTAGTTACCGAGATTAGCTCACTCAACCAAATATTTTTTTAGTTTTATAAAATTAAGTAAAGAAGCAATAGATGTTAGAATATAAGCTAGATATATTTTTGTCACGTATGTATTTGTAAGTGGCTTTTCCCTTGTCTAACTATCGATTTTTTCTGTATTCGCTTGAAAATTTCTACATATAACATTTTATTTTTATAAATATTGTATTTTTAGCTTCAGTTTAAAGGAAAAGGAGTCCCTCCATACGTCTTTAGCCTTGTCCACTGTCACCAATTTCTTCATACATGTCCTCCAGGGGGCCCTTATGCTGTTTACGTGATCTTCCTCTAGTATCATCGATACTGTGTTCTAGAAGGTCAACTGTTTCCCTCTGCTGCTCTTGCTATTTCTTCTTACTCTTATTGAATTAATTGCCATAGTTTCCTACCATGTACGTCTAAACTGTACCATGGATTATAAATAGAAATCTCTTAACTAACTCCACGGTCGAGGGTCACATGTTATCTGTCACAAGGAACACAAAAGATATAAATGCTATCAATTGACACCAGCGTCACTCAATGATTCTAACCATATTATATAAGCCTTGTCTATTTTAATTATAGATACTTATGTTATTGTGGATTATAGTTAACTATGGACATTCAGAATTAAGAATGTCTTATTGTTCGATAACTATGGAATATGTTGTTAAAAACGATAATATTATTTTTCTTTAGCTTTACGCTGTATTCCGTACATAGCAGGGTAGACAATCCGTTCCCATTAAGGCACTTTCGTTCCCCACTAATGATATTTGCAAAGTATTTATTATAAAACAAACCTTAAGCCGTTATGTCATCGTGGGTTATGACTTGTGGGTCCGATTCCCACTAGGTTGTATAAGTTATTTCCATTGCCTTGCTCTAGCAACAGGAATAACGGCAACGGAGTGTTTTGAGTCTAGTGACTCCTCTGCCTAATGTGCTAATATAATAACTCTAGTCCTTGATATTTTTTTGTTAACTTACTTAGCTTACCCTAACTGTTGTTTTATTAAAATTTTAAAACGCGATTCAAATAAATAAAACATTATTCTGTAAACAGATTACTACAACTAACTAATAGAACAATTTAGTTTTACAGCTACCTAACAGACCAGACAGCGTCTGTTTATCTATAGAATGTCGATACCATATAAAATGTATCTTATGATTCATTAAACGATGTTTACTCGCGTCTACGAGCTTTTCCAACGCCATATAAACTGTAGGTATTTCCTAGTTAACTTAGTATGTAAATATAATAAAAATTCTTTTAGAAATGCATCTCTATTATATAAGTTTTATGCTTTAACTATTATTATCTATTTAAAACTATTATTATCTATTTAAATGTGGGGCGACTCGTAGCGCAGGAGCACATACGTATGACGACAGGTTTTGGTTTCAATACTTTCATTTTCTAACTCTGGTAAAGAAGCAAAGCGCGAAGTGTTGAATTGCCTCTAGAATTCGATGGAAGAGAAGTATTATAAAGCTTCTGAACTGATGATTCGTATTCATACATTCCTTTGGTGTTGATAGTGAATATATTGAGAAGAATTAAGTTTCGAGTAAAACCCACTGTACCTGCAGTCAAAGCTACTTCGGCCACGGGAATATGTCAAACGTGACTCCCATTTATAGCCACTTGACCAACGCAGGTGAAGCCCCATGTAAAATTAGTCATAGTGTATTTTGCAAGCTTATTTTGTAAATTCACAAGGCGGAACAAACGCACGTTGACGTACAGGTCTGAAGTCCCGTTCACGCCAGGAAGTTTGTTTTGAAGTGGTTTCGAAGCTCCCACGTGCTCGTCTGCAGAACACGTGTTGCGGGTCCTTTGTCACGCGCGATGACGTCACCGTGTGATAGTTATTCATGGTAGACGTTGATGAACTTAGATCGTTTTTAGTGATTTGTATTAATGCTTATTTACACAAAATGTAGCTTTTAAATATATTAAACTTTTCTTTGGCCTTTGTTTTGGCCAAAACGCTTGGACGGTTTCCAAGTGGCGCAGGTTCAAATCCCGCTACGTATCTTTTACGTTTTTTCTAAAAAAGTCTTGGGGTTGAAATTCCCAGGTTCCTTTTGTCTACCCTGCTATGCGCGGTATACAGCGTGAAGCAGACGTTATTTCAGAGCATACAAAAAGATAGTTTGACTTACTTTTACTTGTTTATCGTGTCTGAATATAAAGTAGGTCAATAAATTATATGTAATTTATTATAGGATGCTAGTTCTGCTGCAGACGTGTCGCGGTATGTCTGAAGTCCTGAAACAGGATGTGACAGCTAAAAATAGGTACCAATGTTTATTGGGGCGCTAATATCGAGCACTTAAATTTAAGTTGTGGTATAAGCTAGTAGTTGAGATGCTGCTCGAGATGTTAGGCGGCGAAGATATGACTGTTAATGTTAGTCCTATATCTTATAAAACAA
>FAPJ01021744.1:12122-25955 GCA_001485985.1 Heliconius ethilla aerotome | reverse complement strand
TGCCCTGAAATTCATAATAAAAAAAATATATATTACCAATACATATTATAAAATATACTATGTAAATAAAATTTTAATCTTATAGATTGTGTATGATGACTGTGTCTGACTCGACTTACACGTAAAGGGTAAAAGAACAAAAAATACTAAGACCCCATATCAAAAGGGGGCCTTAGAATGCCATTTCACAAATCAGATTAACATGTTGACTGCCAACGTCGTCAGTGCTGACCGATAACATACTATCCCTTCAGCCCAAGCAAAAATCACCCTTCTATACAAATTCAAAGCAAATGTTTTGACATGGGCCACGTGGGTCCATGGATATGGCTTTCAGTTTGATAGCAGTGCCTTACGGTCTGTATGAATGTATCGAAAATTCTCGAAAACCGCGGACAGCATTGGCTGTCATGGCCCGAACGGAGTCTAATTGTCCACCTTCACTGACTGACATGGCCTGAACGGGAAAATGCATATTTTTTCTTGGCGTTGAATGTTAATTGCTACTTGAATATTATATAATATTTAAAACGCATCAAGATTTACACGAAAATTGGTTATTTATGAATATTGAGTCCAAGAGGACTTAATTAGCATCATCACTGGAAATGGTATAATAGGCATGAATATTAAAATATTAAAACAGCATTAATATCAATAATATATGACAAAAAAAACGAGAAAAAGCCCCCCTATTAAGAATATGGTCTCGTATAATATTTTAATATCTTCGCTGTGGCAACAAGACAAAGCGCGGCGTTGAATTTCGCCACTCAACACGCAATGCCTCCGGAGTTATCTTAATGAGAACAGTGTCTTACACTACATTTCCATGTTCCCTCTGCCTACAATGCCATATGCGGGATGAAGCCTGGACCTAAAAATATAGATATTATACTTACTTAGCGGCATGGCTATGCAAATGCCGTAATAAATTCCCTCGCCAAAGGAATCGTTTATCGCATTGCGTACATGCGAACTGATGGCGAGATTTGTTGACAGTCGATCGTATTTCAAGGTGGGCTTTCTGTTTGTCAGTTGTCGTCAGATCTGGTAAGGTTTCTGTCAGTTTTCTGATGGACGAAATATATATATCTATATTTAATATTGTAAAGTTGGATAAGTTTGGTATAATGCTCTAATTTCAGAAACTACTGATTCGTATTGAAAGTCTTTTTGTGTTAGATATTTTCTTTAAAATAATAATGTTATTATTAAATCACGAAAGTAATTCAGATAACAAAATAAATAATTTTCAAGCGTCAAACGGGCGAAGCCGCAAGCACGTCGTTTGTAATTAAATATATAGCCTTTTTTCCAAAATGGATTATACATAAATAAGGAATAAAATAAAAAATCCATATTTATATACAAAGTAATTTTTTTAACTTAAAAACCAAATAAAATTGTATAAAAAAACTAACAGTCATTGTACATAATGATGCCCTAATGGGAACGGAGTGTCTTAACATTAGATTCCCAGGTTCCCGTTTCCAACCCAGCTCTCTGCGCAATATAGCGTGGAATTAAAAAACTAACCTTAATTTGAGTTGTATTTGATGTTTTGAACTGGTCCGGACATGTTTTTGTAAATTAGAAGTAGTTGTAAATGACAGTCTGTATAGGAAAAAATAAAAAAATATGAGTGACACATTGTCTGACGCAACAAAACACGCAATATCTAAACAAACGGAGTGTCTTAACACTAGGTTCTCTCTGCGTACCCTACTACCAGAGCTAGGCAAAGGTTTAATTGCTATTGACAATGACAGATTTCAAAAACGGAGTGTGCCTTAATAGTAGGTTCCCTCTGCGTAGCCTGTTTATTAATTGCAATTAAAACTTTCTTCTTGTGCTTCTCACCTGCAAGGCGCACAGTATGGCTTTCTTTTTTCACCAGTTTCAATCCTATGCGTTTCTAAATGTTTCCTGAGCGAGGTCCGCCACTTGAACGTTTTACCGCAAAACTCACACGGAAAGATTTGCTCTTGAATACTGTAAATGGAAAGAGTAATATAAAAAAAATTACTTAAATCAAAATTAAGTTAGTGACTGTAAACAAGTTACACTTTGTGCCCCTAAGCCACGACTAGCCCATTTATAGTTAGTTTATTCAAGAAAAATCTTTATATTTGTATAGGTGGTTAAATAATCACTCCACTTTTTGTCTGAATTGGGGATAATGAATATTAAGTGAAAGATAGATTAAATAAACTTTTTTCTTTAAATATATCTTTCATCTTCATGCTGTAACCCGCACACAGCAGAGCAGCCAGAGGTAACCTGGGGACCTTGGTTGGACCGATTTCTGGGGGCACTGTGTGTTGAGTGGCGGAAATCAAATCCTTGTCACTAGAGTGAAGAAATGAATATATCTAATATTTCATTCCCTAGGGTTGGATTCAACCCAACCCAAACATGGAAACAACCATTACACATTGCAGTCACTTGTGCCACAATGGCCTCTGTATCTCATTACCATTTACACTTTAAATTCTTACCTACCTTTACCTTTACTTTAAATTCTTACCTATTAGTATCTTCATCATTTTTATCTATATTAATATCACCATTCTCTATTTTCTTATCAAAATCATAATTAACACCTGTCCTGAAACATAAAAAGTAAAAGTTTAAATTTAAAATTTGAAATATAAATCATTAAATTCATTTAGTTTTATTTAAACTAATTGAAAAAAATTATAAAAACAGAATAAATAAAAATAGAAAATAATTTATTAATGTTTGAGGACCTCGAGGTGCACAGACACAATGATACAACTGTAAATGCGATGGTTGTGGGTTCAATTCCCACATGAAGAATGAAATATATATTATTTTCCTTTCTCTCTTGCAACAACATAAAGTATGGCGCTGAGTTCCGCCAATCAACACCCAATGCATTCAGAGTTCGACAGAAGTGTTGAACACTAGGGTCACAGGTTCCCACACCTTGGTATAGGGTACAGAGTGAAACTGAAAAAAAATTATACATATTAATAAAAAAATATATTTAGCACTCACGCAAAACAATGTACAATATTATAATGTTTCATAACAGCCCTCTTGTTGGCGAATCTTTCTGAACACACTGCACATTGATATCTTCTAATATGTTTATTTGTATGATAATTGTATGAAACTTCAGTAGAAAATGAACATTCACATATTAAACATTTATGTTTTGATGAATGCTGAAACAAAAAAAATATGTTTTTTATTCACAAGCTCAAATTCATCAAAGGAATATAGCTTTAAGAAACTTCATTGCCCAAACATTGAGTTATTTACAAGACATTATTTGGGTGGTCCGTGCCCATCCTAGAATAGGCATGTGCACACCATCAAAGTTTTATTAACAAAACATTAGTCTTAAAAAACCAATAATATTCTGAATTATGATGTATAAAAATAAAATAAAGATAATAAAATAAATAAATAAAAAATAAAAAAGCCTTTATTGTTTCTTGCATACATAATAAGTACACTTATGTGCAGGTGTTATATTTCTATTCTATGATATCTAAATTTTATTTTTAATTCTTATGACATAATGTTAATGATTCTAGTGATACATTTAATATTAATTAATATGAGATAAATATCTACATGCATATATGTGTTTATTTATATAAAAATATTGTACTGGTATAAAAATTATTATATAATTATTGGGATAAAAGAGCAGCATTGAGCTCCATCAATTAAGGTTCAGTTGCCCAAATTTAGGAGGAAATCAGAGAATAGTCTCTTAACACTGCGTAAAGAGATTCCCTACTTGAATACAGCATGAAACTAAAAGTACTTACTAATTCATGTTTCATTCTAACATGATCATTCAAATCATCAGCATTAGGAAAAGATATAATACACTTCTCACATCTAAACATTGCATTTATATAATCTTCTTTTGTCAACAAAATTCTTCTTTCTTGTTCAATTTCTTCTTTATTTAACTCAACTTCTATATATTCTGATTCTTTTTGCCTTTGTTTCATGCCATTTTTCCTTTTTTTCTTTTTAATTTTAACTAAAGGTTCATCATCAGAGAGTTCTTTATCATCTAATGGTATATAATCATCTAATTCTGTTTTAATAAAATCTATTTTTATTTCGTAATTATTGGTAAAAGAATCTAATGTGGATAAATTATATAATTGTTTTAAATGCAGTCTTGGTTCTGGTTCAATGTATTTAAAATTCTGAAAGAAAAAAATATTGTTTTTATTCTACCTCATGAAATTATATATTGATAAATCACGGTTAGAGAGGCAGGGGAAGACCTCAGTTGACCTCTGAAAACATAGTATTGATGATACTTTTTTATTATGGACAAGGCAACTGTGTACAGGTCACCTGATAGTGGTTGCCACTGCCCATGCTCTAGTGTAATAGCCAAGGAGCTACAGGTGTATTGCCAACCTTTCTGAGGAAGTAGCCACATTGTATCAACCCAGAAATACTGCCGCAAGTAGGCCATTTCATAGTTGTATGGCATGTGGGAGGAAGTACATACAGAAACACACGGTAGAGGAGTGGTTTATATCCAGAAATATGATATTCAAGTTCGTGTGCAGTTAGAAAATTCAGTGGCAGGAATCAAGATAAACAGCACAGTCGCATAGGGGACATCTATAGACAAAGTCAAAGTGAGCCGTCTTTTACAGATTATTGAGGAATTATAGAAATGCTTAATAATTAATATATCTTATCCCATACAAAAACTCACCTCTAGTTCATATTCATGAAAGCTCCTATAAGAGGTAATAATTTGTTGCTTAAACTTAGAAAATTTTTTGAGCAGTGCAGCGCATTCGTAGCATAATAATAAAATAGTGTTTGTATGTGAAACCTGTAATAATAAGAGCCTATTATTTTTATAAATATATGAATTTATTCAGGAAAGTTATTTTCGCGTTTAAAGTCAGACGGCCCTATACTATATTGTCATATTTTTCATAAAAGGAAATCGATTAACAGTGTAAATTAACAAGTATCATACCGGTATTTCACTTAAAATTAGCGAAAAACACTTTATATCATATTCATATTCGATATTAATCATTTTACGGCCATAATTAAGGCAGCCACAACATAATTTGTCTGTTAAAGAATCCATTTTATGATATATAAATAATGTAAATACAAATATTATCGATTTTTTTTTATATATTTGAATGTTTTGTTTGGGTCAATGGACGCTACCCATATGTCATAGACAAATTATAAATGTCATTTTGAAACGCTTAGTTTCTGCTGCTTAATTAAATTTTATAATACAAATTACAAATATTAATTACTTATTATTGGAATTGAAATATAACTACGTGTATGATAAATATTTACATTTATTTTATTTTCATTTTTTTTTATACTTACATGATGTTATATAAAATAAATATAAATTCAAATGAAACATATTAAAAAGAAAATATTTGATCTATTGATATTAGAAGAAGCATTCATAATTATTAATTATTCGTTAAACGAATCGTACTAATGAACAAATCGTAATAATGGAGTATTTGTATATTTTACCTCTAAGGACGCCATTTTTTTTTAATTATTAAAAAATACAATTCTTACAAACAAAGCTCTCAGATTACAATTCAATTTCAGAAATAAAATGAAACCACCTTGTAAATATCAATAACTTTACAATTTGCTTTTTTTTTAATATAGTAAATAGAGAAAACCTAATGTTAAGACTCTCCGTTCTCCACGTACCGCCAAAAGTCTAAATAACACGTGTTGAGTGATGCTCTCTGACTTACTAAAGTGAAAGAATAGCAATATAAAAAAATATATTTTGTAAAAATATATTTTGCCATTATAACCATTTATCTAATGGAAAGGAGGAATGATAATAATTTTAATATGGCTTAATAAATTTCCTCCGAGTGGGGATCGAACCCACAGTCATCTTGTTTACAGTCAGATATTGTTCCACGCACCACGATGGGCTTAAAAAAGAAAAAAATATACATTTTAATTTAAAAATATAATTAATAGGCACAACATAAAGAATTAAATCGCTTCATCAATATATGTAATTTTAATATGTTAAATTATGAATATAACGGTTACCAAGATTGCCCTATTAAATATTCCTTTATATAAGAACTAGTTTTGCCCAGCAGCTTTGCCTGCGTTGTCAGATGAAAAACTCTCGAGTAATATACCTACCATATATGTATATAGTCTTGATAAATGGACTATCAAACACAAAAATAACATTTATAATCGACCCAGTGGTCCCCGAGATTGACGCAATAAAATTCTTCAGCTTTGTAATATTAATATACCTAGATATAGGTACATTTGTTTCTACGTAGTAGATATTTAGGTACAACATAAGTATTTGAAACAAAGATTTAATTGACGAGAGGCCGTTGTGGCTTAGCATCCAGACGATCTGGTATTTTAATACATTTTTTAGCTTTACGCTGTATCCCATGCATAGCGAGGTTCGCAGAGGGAACCTAGGAATCTAGTGTAGAGCCACTTCCATTCGCCACTTTTCAACGAATTCCAGAGGCATTACGTGTTGAGTGGTGGAACCCAACGTGGTTGCGGTGTGCCTCGTTAAGAGAGCGAGGCAATGAAAATATTTTACTCCACAGAATCAAATCCACAACCGTCGCGTTTACAATTGCACAATTGTGCCATGACGGTATTTTTAATAATAAATTAAAGTCTTCATTACCACAGAATTTCCTATGGGCTCTTATATTGCGCCTTCAGGCAAAAATATATGTACCTACATGGTGTTTGTTAATATAATGCACAATTATTTAAAATAATAGTATATTTCTTTTTATTATATTTTAGGAAAAATCAATGCGTAATCAAGTGATAAGTCACTCTGTTCTTTGCGCGATGGTTGTGCCTGCCCTTGCGGGTTCCATTATGGGTGGTGAGTACAGTTAGAACGGAATGTACTTTATAATAAATAAATTTCTTAATTTTTGCAACGTAGTTCTGTAATTATTTTAGAAAATGAAGAACAAAATAACTTGATACCAGAGATAGAAATATAACTGCCATCCTTGTTATAAGCGACATATATGTACCAAGAATTTAATATTTTTTTAAATTGAAACTAGACACCGATGAACCGACGAACGATTAAGATTTAAATATACCGTAATATTTTAGCGAAAACTATTCCATATTCTGAACATTTCAAAAGTGTTATTACATTACACACTAAGGAAAGAAACTTATTAAGAAAACGTATACACATTTTAATGTAGTAATTTTTATGTTTTCTTATTATGAACTATTCAACACTTATGGATTTTTTAAAACATGATTACTTAGTTAGCTTACTATTCTGTTGAAGATTACTATAACGATATTAATAATGTGTTGAATTAAATTCTGTTGATACTGATAAATACTAGCACTTGTCAGCAAAACTTCGATGGTAAGGTAGTAGCTTTATGTAGGGCTCACACTACTTGAATTTGACTATTCAGAAGTGCTTGTAATAGTAGATAATTAATAATAATAAATAATTAATAAATATATGTTATATGGATAAAATCTTTCTCTATATACGAATAAAATATTACAACAAAATTGTTGTTAAAATAAAACATCCTATACATACTTTTATTTTAACTATATAAATGTGTCAGTGATATTTTTTTACATTAATAAAATTATTGAACCGATAACAATATGGAAGTATCAAATGAAGGTATAATACTATCTTACTAATATTATAAATGTGAAAGTTTGTGAGGATGGATATTTGTTCCACTTTCACGGAAAAACTACTGAACGGATTTAGATGAAGTTTTACAGTAATATAGCTCAGCATAACAGAGGCTACTATTTATGTAAAGATTATGTAAAAAATACCTATAACATAACAATAAGCTTAAGTGGGCGAAGCCGCCCGAACAATCGCTAGTTATTAATAAAAATTATTTTAAAAAAATGCTAGCTATGGTCCTGAGTTTGATTAAAATCTTGAATTTTGCTCGGGGAATTTTACAGAAGGGGCAGTATACACGACATTTGTTGGAACATATAAAATAATATCTTTCATAATGGGCGTCGGTATGATCTATCCAAATCCTAAGACAGAGAAACGAAAAATTGTATGTGTATGTAAGTATAGTGTTTTGTATAAATAACTACTAGCTTTTACCTGTGACTATGCCCCTGTGCTTTTTCTTAAGTTTCTGGCTGCATCCTGCACAAGGCGAGTAACAGAGGGAACCTAGGAACCTAGTGTTAAGACATTCAGTTCCCATTAAGACACTTTCGTGCCTCTTTCCGCCGAATTCTGGAGGCTTTGCATGTTGAGGCGATACATAGCATAATTAGGGGTCCTTACCTTACCTTACCGGAACCCTTATTAGATCACTTTGTTGTACGTCCGTCTGTCTGTCAAGTTCTGTGTCTGTCTGTTTATCTCAGGAACACTTAGATATATCGAATTGAAATTCAAACCATATACTCAGATCTTCGGTCCTATGATTGCCAGACAAAATCGTATTTCTACAAATACGTAAAAAAAGATATGGTCGTTTATATCGCAAAAAACGAGTAGGCAGAGGGAATCTAGTGTTAAGACACTCCGCTCCCCACTTTCTACCAAATTCGGGCGGAACTTATGCGGGGAAGAAATGAAAATATAAATTTAAATAAATATTTAATTTTCTCGAATGGGGATCGATTCCACAACAAGCGTACAGTCACACTTGGTGCGCCAAGCACCTGCGCCACGACTAGCCTCCTTTTTTATGTTTTAGTATTAATGTTAATAAGCATTGGGCCGTTATCCATGATGATCTTAAACGACATGTTCAACTGTTTGGCAATGGGCGACTACGTCAATGTGATTAGACACAGTACAGTGGTCGGACCTTTTCTTGGAGGATTTTTTAAGGTATAAAAATATAGATAATATTATGTCGCGTATATTTAAGATTATACATTTTTGGAAACCTGACGTTTCGAACACTTTGCAGTACCTAGTCCGTGGCTCACACGCAGAGGTAGACTGAGGTGGCATTCGTCTGTCAGTTGACATAATTATTATATCAAAAATTATTTGATATAATAATGAAATCCCAATTTTTTTAATTTGGCAACGCTCAACGCAACATCTTTTTGCAGATACTCATCCAATTTTACAAACGCAAACCAGCCAAAGAGATTGTTGACGAAATCAACCGCGACTACGCGTCATACAACGATATGACAGTCACATACAAAAAGATGATCAATGCTAGTATAGAAAACAACTTGATTTACAGCGAAAAGTGTTGGGCAATAACAGTAGTAACGTGTGTGACGGCATTTCCCATAATGGCAGTGCTGTCGAACTTGCACAGCTCCTTATTTGCAGCGGAACCGAAAAGATATATGGTCCATGATATAATTCTACCATATACAGAACCCGAACAGAGATTTGAATCGCCGATATTCGAGATTATGTTCGCTTACATGTTATACGCCTGTGTCCTATACATAATAAATTTCATAGGGTACGATGGTTTCTTCGGTCTATGTATAAACCATGCGTGTCTCAAAATGGAGGTTTATTGTAGGAGTTTCGAAGACGCGTTGAGGGAGGATAACGAGAGCTTTGTGCATTTAAAGATAGTTAAAATAATTGTAGAACAAAATAAGTTGAAGCGGTTAGTTTATTTTTTTAGCTTCACGCTGTATCCTGCATATAGCAGAGTAAGCAGAGGGAACCAGGGAACCTAGTGCTAAGACCTAACATTAATACTACAATTCCTGTTTTTCGCTGAATTCTTGAGGCATTGTGTGTTGAGTGGCGGAACTCTACGCTGCGCTTTACAAGAGTACCAGAGACATGGAAAATACTCAATATTTTATACTAGGTATTCTCTGCCTACCCTGCTGTGTGCTTGATAACAGTGTCAAGCTGATTTAATTTAAAAAATGTAATTATTATTTCTTTGCAACAGCTTTGTCGATCTCATACAAGACACATTCAACATCTGGCTAGGTCTGATATTAGTGGCCACTATGATACAGATAGGTACTTGCATGTACCTTATATCTGAGGTAAGGTTCAGGTGCATACCTACTATATAAGTTACTTACTACGGGACGACGCGCGACGGTCTCAACATAATTACATCACATTTTCATTTCAGGGATACGCTTTAGACTTGAGATATTTAATTTTCATAATAGGCACTGTTGTACATATTTATCTGCCATGTCGATACGCGGCGAAACTAAAGCATATGGTACGTTTACATACGAGTATATCTTTTTAGTATTCCGTACCCCAAAAAGAAAAAAATGGTATAACCTTTCGTATAGCTGCATGTGTAGGATACATCCTAATGCCGATTTTAACAAAAATACTTTAATATTAACATTTCAGTCAATGGAAACGGCGACACTGATATACAGCGGTGGATGGGAAAGACTATCATCTATTAGAATACGCAAAATGGTTTTATTTATGATTGCTAGAGCACAGGTATTTTACAGTATAACTAGCTTTTTAGGCCGGTCATAGCGCAGCGGCACAGCGTGCGTCTGTAAACGCAACGGGTGGTGATTTCGATTCTCATTAAAGATGATTTTTTTTGTATTTTCATTTCCTCGTAAAAGGCAAAAGCAAGGCGTTGAGTTGGCGCCCTCAACATGCAATGACTTCAGAATTCGGCGGAAAAGGGGGAGCAGTGTCTTTATACTAGGTTCCCTCTGCCTAACCTTCTGTGTGGGATACAGCGTGAAGGTGATTTGTACTATATTGTTACGTTTATCTCAAAATATAAAACGCAAATGTAAACTCATGTGGAGCCGGGACAGGCTGCTAGTATAGTAATAGCTTTCTTAAACACGCTTTTACAGTTACAATCGCATAAAAATATCCATAAAAATTAAAAACCATATTTGAATCATGGTATTTTGTTATATTTGTAGATACCAATTGAAATAACCGCCTTCAATCTGATGATATTTGATATGGACCTGTTTGTTACCGTGAGTTTTATGTTTATTAATTCAAAACCACTATTATGACTGCCATATTAAATGGACTATTGAGGCCGTCGTGGCGCGTCGTGGGTTCCATTCCCACTCGGGGTGATGAAATAATTCATATTTTCATTTCTTCGTAACGAGTTAACGAAGAAAAGTGCGGCGTTAAAAACCGCCTCTTGTAACAGGAAAGTCGGTGGAAGTGGGCAACGGAAGTGTTTTAATGTGAGTGCGAGAATAAGTCGAGGGAACAGTGGGTAAAGAGGGAAGCTAAAAAAAAGAATATAATAATTTAACACTCTATCAACGGTACCTTTACTTGTTCCTTATAGGTATAATATACAGACACAGTGGATAAAAATAATTTTGTTTATTAATATCATATTTTGTATTTCAGATTCTAAATTCTTCATACTCCATGTTCACATTACTACGATCATAGAAAGATAATGATAGCAATACAAAAAACAAATATTTAGAAAATTTTCGCGCAAATAAAGATGAAATAATATATTTTTGTGTTTCATTTATATACCTATTTAATTCTTAAAATACTTATGAATATAGCAGGCTACACTGTACCAAGAATCTTGTATTAATTTTACGGTGAATTCCGCACATAGTAGGGGAGGCAAAGGGAACCTGGAAATCTATTCACTGTGTTCCCATTAAGATACTTGCCTACTTTGCGCTGAATCTTGTGTCATTTTGAATGCCAGAACTCAACGCCGTTTGCCTCCAGGTTAGTAGGTAAATTTTCTCTGTATCCAAAAAAAAATACGAAAAGTGAGACAGCGCCTGTACCGATTCGAACATTTAATTTTGGGCTAAATATCAAGTCACGCTAAAATCGGGAATTTTGGCAACCAAAGAATATATAGATAAGTACATATGTTGGAAACGTTGCTTATATTAGTACGAACAACCACAACCACAATCGCCACGCTATAGCCCCAGCTCACACTCTTGTGCCCCTGTAAATGTAAATTTAATGATAATCTATAATCACGCAATATTTGTGGGCCAAATTAAAGAAAGAAATTCCGATATTATTTTTACAACATCGATATTATAATATTTTCGTGGAATCGAAATCGATATCAAATCATCGATGAACAACACTATAGTACTGACTGCTGTCATTTGAGAGTACAGAAATCAGAAGCAAATCTGAAGTTTGAATTTGAAACTTTTGAAAGGTACGTCGTAAAAGTTAAATAGAACCGGTGTTTATTATTATTATATTGTGTAAGTCATTATATAGCATTGATTTAATTACAATATCATTGTAAAAACAATTTCAAGTATTTTAGCTAATCAGTCCAATAAGAAATACTGTTAATAAATAAAATTAGCCTTTTTAAATGTTATAGTTAAGTAAACCAAAGTACTTTAAGTAATAATGGATGATTGGGAAGCGCTAGTAAAATGTTATAAAGAAGACGACAATCCAAAAATATTGCAAAATATATTGAATCAAATTAATGAACTTGTAAAGGATGATTTAGCCCCATTTGAAGTAGGTAAGTACACATATCACATTCTAAAATATATTTTAGACATGATGGTACATGTCATTGCGTGCTTATCTTTTCATACATAATAAAAAAACTTTAACTAAATTTTATCATATTAAATATCATTTAATATGATAAAATTTCTAAAGGAAGTTCCAGAATCAAAATAAAATATAATTTATTGTTATTAGATAATAATTTTGAAATTAGTGCATTCAACCAATCATACAACTGAAGAGCTAAACTTTATTATATTAGTATAGCTATTAGCTATAGATTTATGGCACAGCTAAAAAGTATCTTTACATGTAACACTCACTTAGCGGAATGTTTATAGTAATAAAAAAATACTGCATGTGCAGTGTCCAATGCACTATCCAATGTATGTCTAATGTACTATAAATAAAAAATCTTTTCTCATTTACATTTTAAAGTTTCACTTTTCAGAACTTATATTTAAAATAAGGTTGCTGCGGCACAACAGCAAACTATTCGTCTGTAAATAACTACAGTTGTAGATTCAATTCTCACAGGGGTGAGGGAATTTTTATTTATTTCCTTGCTTTTGGTAAGAAGACAATGGGTGACTTTGAGTTCTGCCACTCAAAATGCAATGTCTCAAAAGTTGGATGGAAGAGGAATGGAGAGTTTTAACACTAGGTTTCTCTGCCTACCTTGCAATATGCAGGATACAGTATGGACTTAAAGAACATAAATATATAAAAAAATATTTTGTAATTTCCAGAGTACATATTATCAACATTGTTCGGGAAGCCAATAAATCTTCTGCAAACAGTGAGAGATAAACATACAAAAGAAGAGTGTTATGACTACGTGTCTGATATTTTGAAACTTTTAGCAAAACTAGTTTCTGTATACAGCAACATTGATATATTTTACAAAGATATTGTATCGGTAAGTAGATCAAAACCTATTTAAACTTTCAAAAAATTTAAAAATGTTAAAGAAAACAAAATTAGCAAAGTGGTGTGTAGTTAGTTCAGTTTAGGAAAAACAATTGTTCTTGTTCTGGTAGAAAAATAAAGTGTAGTTTAGAGTTCAGCCACACAACATGCGAGAAGGGGGAAAGTGGGGAACAGAGTGTCTTGACACCAGTTCCCTCAGTCCTTTAGAATATTCAAAAGTAATTGTTGTTATTATTTTTTCCACACTTAAGCTACAGAGATGCTAACATAAATATATTATGTTAGCATCTCTGTATAAATATCAAGCATATAAGACTATCAATGTAACAAATAAAATACGTTGTGGCGCAGCGGCAAAAGGGTGTGACTGTAACGCGTCCGGTTGTGGGTTCGATCCCCAC